>QANZ01043573.1:0-27706 GCA_003254925.1 Chamaecrista fasciculata
TTCCAAACATTCCAATTTAGTCCTTAAAAATATTAAAAACCCTATACCCCAAACTCTAACCACTAAACCCCTAAACCCTAAATCCCTAAAACTTATTTTTTTTTTAAATCTTCATCTTCATCTTCCCAATTTAACATAAATCCCTAATTTTTTTTAATCCCTAAACTTCTTAATTGTTTTTTAATCGTCATCTTCCTCTTCTCATATTAAAACTTTATTTTCTAATTTTCATCATCATCTTCATAATGCTAAATCCACGCAAAATCCAGATTTTCCATGCTAAATATGATTTTTTTCAAACCCACACAACACAGAGATTCAAATACTAGTATTTACAAATTACACGATGATGATGTTGTCGATGAAATGGAGAAAAAACAGAACGGCGTCATGTGGTTCACCCGTCTTCGACGTGTTTCCGGTAGCAATTCTGACCGCCGACACGGCGTTTGTCGGCGGCGTCAATCTCAGTTTCCGTGGGCCGAGGTCCTCTCATCTCTCTGCATTCCCTAAACAAAAGCAGGAGAAATTGATCGAGTAAGATGAAGAAGAAATTCAATTTTCTTCTGGGGTTTTAGAATTTTCAAAAGCAGGAGAATTGAGAATAATGGAATAAAAATGGGTCAAAGACCTAATTGTTCAACTCAAACCTTTTTTTTGAAGGTTTAGGGTTTAGGGTTTGGAGTTTGGGATTTGGGGTTTTAGGATTTAGGATTTTAAATATTTTTAAGGACTAAATTGAAATTTTTGGAAGAGTTTTGGGATACTTTACAATTTTATTTTGAGGATTTGGGACNTAAGGACTAAATTGAAACGTTTGGAAGAGTTTTGGGACACTTTACAATTTTATTTTGAGGATTTGGGACTAAAATGTCTGAAAATGATAAAAAAGAGGGGGAATTGAGAATAATAGAATAAAAATGGGTCAGGGACCACAAAGTGCACTTTAAAAATGCTGATGTGTGGCTATTTATCTGACGTGGCACAAATTTTTTTTTTTTGAACATCACGCGGATCTGACGTGGCCATAACGGGACACGTCAGTACATAACGGGACACATCAGCGTCCGTTATGGCCACATCAGCTTTTTTGTAACGCCAATATGACGGAGGGACCAATTAGTTAGGCGTTTGCAAATTTCAGGGACCGGCTAGTACAATGCGTAAAATTCAGGGACCTATCTGTCACCGCCTCCAAAATTCAGGGACCGGAAAGTTAGTTTACTCTTTATGCAATTATTTATGCATTTCAACTCAACTTCCACTACTAAGTAAGTGGGAAATTATATTTATGTGGATTTTCACTATTTAACGAATATTTCACTTGATTTAACTGTTAGAATTTTTCGTGGATTGATATTAATTTATTATAAATTAATATTTGTGTTTACTAATTGAGTAATTATATTATCTTTATTTTGAATTCTGATATTATTTATTTTTGAAGCGTGCAAAAGTCCTGATATAATAATACTTTATAAAAGAAATAAAAAAGGCAAAATGAAATTGATTTATATATGCACAATAATTTATTGTGAAATGGTCATGGAAATTAACTTTATATGAAAAGATATATAAAGGAGTCAAAGCTCTTAAAAAAAGCTTGAAAGAAGCTTAATGAACGGAAACAAAAATGATAAGGATGCATATCCTTTTCACAGCTTTCCCCTCTATTAGTAAATGATGGAAGCCTCGTTTTCTCAATCTTTTTCCCCTCCCTTTAGTTTTTTATTTATCAATTTAATTGTAAAAATCTTGATTCTTTTGTGGTATACATAATTATGTGCATTAGTATAATATTGTTGAATATTGAGAATATCTTTAGAATACTATAATTTTTGTTAAGTTATTTTATGAATGATATTACAATAAAAAATGGATCATTTTCCAAAATAAAAATGTGCAATTAGTCACTCAACTCAATTTAATAGTATTTGGTTTAATTTGATTTATATTGACTAATAGAAAACTCAGGGCCTGTTTGGGGACGGGGCATCCCAAACTCATCCCATTCTAATCCTAATCTCAACCTAAAATTAGATGAACAGTCCAGTTTGGGTGTTTGTCTGGCACATAATCTCATCTCAACTCATCCAAATCATCATCTCATCCAAATCATCATCCCATTTATCATACATTTACTAATCTACCCTATTTATATACCTATATTTACTTACACTCTAATACAAATATAAAAAAGATAATTAGACAAAATAATAATTTTACATACCCCTCATTTATTACACTTATAATTTTCTCTCTCTCCATCATTTCTTATTAATTTTTTTTCTCTCCCTCTCACTCACTCACAAACACACACAAACTTCTCTCTCTCCTTTTCTCTCTATCTCTCACACACCCACCCACCCACTCCCTCTCTCTCCCTCATATATATATATATATATATATTATATTTATATTATATATATATAATTTATATTAATTTAATTAAACAAAGATGTTTTTGTCTATTTGTAATGTTGTTTTTTTTAGTCCCAACATTTCTCTATTTCTTTTGAGTAAAAATACAATTGAATCCCTAAATTATTTTTTAAGTTACAATCTTCTATTCTATTTACTGTATTTTTTTAAAAAAGAGAAAAAAATTACTTATCTTCACTTTTATAGGCATTTTAGTCCTCAAACTATGAGCTCAATTTCCTTGGCTAGTAAAACTATTTTATGTTTAGTTTTTTTCTCAAACTATGAAAATAGTTTGATTTTGGTCCTCAAACTATTTGTTGTTCTAAATTCGTGTCCAAATTCATCCGATGATTATGCGCTATGGATAATGGAGAAATAACGGTTATTTTTTTGTTGGGAAAATACACAAGTTTCCATGTGTTTGTTATTTTTCTGGTTCGAATCATGGGTAGCAAAAAAATTGCAATGTTGTTTTGTTGGGAAATTACAAAGTTATGGACCAAATTGTACATTTACAATCATTTCCATATTACTTGCATTCTGGTCCCACGATATTGTTTGTTATTTTTTGCACCTTGAAAATAAAAAATATACCCGATTGTTGACGGTACAAGCTTTGTTCGAGCCCCGAGTACAGATATTAGGGACCGATTCTTTGGACCGATACAATGTTATGGACCAAATTTTATGTTTACAATACTTTTCATGTTATTTGCATTCTAGTCCCCAAAATATTACTTATTATTTTCTTTATATTCAAATTCATAAATGTGCCCCATTATTCATGGCTGGGATTCTCTACGAGCTTTGAATTATCACTCACACATATTAGGGATTGATTAATTGGCCGGATACAAATTTATGGACCAAATTGCATTCTCAAAAGAATTTTAATGTTATTTTCATTTTGCCCCATAATCTCATCCAATAGGATGGACCAAAATCCATCATCCTATAGGATTGAGAAATCACGCTTTCCAAGAGCATCTCATCCAAATATCATCCCAGTCAAACCCCACCCAAACACCTATCATCTCATCTCAATCTCAATCTCAACATCATTATTTCATACCATTTCTACCCCTATACAAATTAAAAAAATCCATAATCATATTTCAACCAACCATAATCATTACATACCCTTTTATATAATTTCACACCATATTATACATCATTTTCTCTCAAACCATCCAAACACTTCATCTCATCCTAATGTCAACATCATCTCATCTCATCTCATAGGTTGAGATTGGATTAAAATTGGATTGAACTTACAAGTTCCCAAACAGGCCCTCAATCTATTCAGACCAGTGAACTGATGACCCCTGTTCTCCGTCCAGAAACAGGGCAAACCTGGTGTGTAATATAATAATGGTCAAAGACTTAAAGTTTCAAATTGGTCACTTACATATTGGTAGATATATTTCAAATTTGTTCATTATCTTTAATTTGTTTTAGATTATCTTACATGTTTTCATGATGTTTCAAATTGGTTCAAAAAATATTGAATATGATCATATGACTTATATTTCTCTCATTTCCAGTTCAATTATGACGAGTTCAGAGTTACAAGTTTCTTTTGATGAGTATCTTGAAACCATCAAGACATTAACAAACAGGTCAAATCGTGTTCCAAAAGTGAGAACTCGTTTTATGGTCAAACAAGTAAAATTAGTTATATCTTATTGGTTTCAAGTCCAAATACGATGATTTCGAAGCTATGTGTTAAATACTAAAGAGTTTTTTCTTTGCCAAGTTAAAATCTCTAGTAAATGAGGTTAAATCGCATCTCAAAAATATGTTTGGGATCAATTTGAAACATCATGAAAATATGTATAACTAATATGAAACAAATGAAGACCAATTTAAAATTTATCTCATATATAAGGGACCAATTTGAGACTTTGGCCTATAATAATTTAAGAAATGAATAATTTACTGCAAAGATAAAAGGAAAGTAAATAAAACTAATTAAATATAGGCTTTAACTATTTAGGTTTCTTTAGTGAAAATAAGGTGGTTATTATTATCATTCAATCATGGCGAAGGGGTGTGTGTCTATATATATATACACTAGAGGCTTTGCGTGCCCTAACGGGCACGCAAATATGTATGTAAAATAAATGAAGGACTAAATCGTTAACTCAGTAAAAAAGAAGGGATCAAATAATAATTTTTCTTTTATTATTAATTTTGTACTATAGTTTTAAAATGTGGACGACCAGAAAGGGGTGGAGCCATATAATATAATATATATATATATATATATATGATATATACATACTATACAAATTAATTAATTAATTAATTAAGCATGAAAAGAAGAGCTGCAAAACCCACCACCAAAGAGCCCTGAAAAGGGAGTTCACAAGATGAGAAGACCACTTTAAAGAAGACATCATAATAATTGTAACCACGGGTGACATTTTTTTCTTGATCAATAATATATATTAGGGCTTTGCGTGTCTTAACGGGCACGCAAATATGTATGTAAAATAAATTAAGGACTAAACCGTTGAGTCAGTAAAATAGGAGGGACCAAATAATAAGTTTTCTCTTATTTCTTTTTTATAATCATCAAAGTAGTGGGAAGTTACTTAACTCCCTCCACTATTTTTTTTCTCTTTTAATATTTTAAAATAAAATTAATTTTGACCAAAACACCCCTCACACATATAATATAGTATAAATATAAATATAATAAATACAATATTATATATTGTATTGAAAAATCACAAATTAAAGCCACACGAATAAATCGAATAATACTAATCAGTATATATCACTGAACAAGTTAGGTACTTCCTGATATTGATATTCCCCACTAACAAATGCTGACATTAATTGAAGGCCTCTTCTTCTTCTTCTCTCTCTCTGGTAATTAAGCATGACTGGGTATATATATATATATATATATATATATATATATAATTTTGCATATATAATTAAGATTGTGACTTAAGGTAAAAATGGAGATGGTGAACGTAGTGTATCCGGCACTATCACTGTCTAGTACTGGAAGATTGTTAAAAAGTTAAAACTGATGAGAGAAAAAGAAAGCAGACAATGACAAGAAAAGCAAGGGATTCCCACAAAATTAATTAATCATCAAAAGCAGAAATATAAATATATCTATGTTGCCATTCTGATTCAGCTTTAACATATATACTGGTACGTACATGGCGTTAGCTTTAATTTGTGGTAATAACAAAATATATCTCTTGCATGATTCTAACAATGCTTATGGGACCAATCACAAATCAATATCCGCAATTCAATGGCATGTAGCTAGAGTAGGCATTATTATATAATATATAGGTTAAAACCTCATTTTGGTCCCTAATATTTCCCATAAGCTTTTGTTTCGGTTTTCCTAATTACTAAATGTGATAATATCTTTTTCACTTTAAGTTCGAATATAATGAAATTAGAGCTATGAGTTACTCTTGATGAGTTCTTTATCTCTGTCCACTTGGTGATATCGACCAAAGAGGTCAAACCGAACTCAAAATTGGGCCACTTAAATTTGAATGTGGCGAAATCAGTGCTACTTGTCACTCTTAATTCATGTATTCTTTTTTTCTTAGTTGAGATCATCGACAAACGAAATAAAATAGTACTTCAAAAGTTGGTATTGATTTTGACGAAACCCAATTTCAGAGTATTATTTAACTTCATTTGCTAACGACTCCAACTAGACAGATAAAGAACTCATCAAGAGTAGCCCATAACTCTGATTTTGTCACATTCGTACTTGAAAAAATTAAGAGAAATATGATTAACTTTATGAAACAAAGTGTCCACTTTCGGGCCCAATTTCAAGTCCAATTTGACTACAGAGAAAAAAATTATCAAGATTAACCCACCATAACTTCGATTTTGTTCCATTCAGATTAAAAATGAGAGAGATATGACTATATTCAATATTTAAGGACCAATTATGAAACTTATTAAAGACCAAAATGGAAAACTGGAAAACATTAAGGACTGAAATAGAATAGATAAAATATTATAGACTAAAATAAAATTTAGGATAAATATTAGGGATCAAAATGAGGTTTTGGCCTAATATATATAAAAAATATAAAATTATAAATGGCCATGTCCCCATCCCTTTACTTTAGACACTGGTCAATTACAAACGTGACCCAACCCCACACGTCTATGTGAGTCAAAAAGTAAATGATATGTTAATGATAATTCAGTAGTAATAGAAATAACAGAAGAAATTAAAATGAAGGGACCATTAATGGATTTGATGGAAAGAATGCTTGTTTTCCTATAGCTTAATTAATGTTTAACAATGTCTTACACTCATAATACATATGTATATAAATTATAAATGTATCCGAGTTTTCCACCAAAAATAAATTCCATAAAAAAAAATGTATCCGAGTTCATTCTTTGAAGAAAAAAGAACGTAACTGATCTCAGGTAAAAATTGCTCATAATAACTTTTCTTGTTGTAATTTTGATTTCATATTTTGTGCTTTGGTCTCAATTTTGGTCCTTTGTTACAGTTTTGGTCACATATCTTAAGGTCATGTCATATAATTGATTTCATATATTTGCAAAAGGTTTCATATCGTGGGACTAATGGTAAAATTTCTTGTAGATAAAAAAAACGGTAAAATTTTTTGTAATAATATGGGACTAAATCTGCGATAAAGAAAAAGACATGAGACTATATGGAACCAATTCTGTACCTGACGAAAAGATATGAGACCAAAAGTACACTTTGGCCGAATTTGTTTTTCATATAAAAAAATAAAGAACATAGTGTTGGGAAATCACAGAGCAGAGCGCGCGAAAGCAAAAATCAAAACTAAAAACTAATGAAATTGCGCAGTGCTTTGTGATTTCCTACAGGATCCGCTAATTGAGTTTAAACCAGTAAAGGAAGAAGTATACCTCAATCCAATCGACGGGTTTGAAATACTGCGATTCAGAGAAGTCCACTCCAAACGTCCTTCCTCTGCCGGTGATCCACACGAACAGTTTGATGACACCAAGGTGCTAGCCTTCAATTCTTTTCTCCAAAAGAATTCGGGACTCCAATCTACGGTTCTTGGTGACCAAGAACAATTCTTGAACCAAGAAAGATAGGTGGCGCAAGAACACAAGAACTCTTCTTGTTTTCTCTCACAAAACCCTAAAACCTAGGGTGCAAGTCGATTTTCTCTCACACTTAGAGAAAGTCGACTTTTCTCTCTCTAAACTCTAGGGAGCCAAAATTTTCTCTCTCTTCAAAAGAAAGAGTCACAAAGTCGACTTCCCCTAGGCCTATTTATAGAGTTGGGAAATTTGATAATTATAATTAGGAAATCCCTAAATTAGTGGATTATAAAATTATAAGATTACAATAATATTATAATTTTAGGACTTGAATTCTTAATTAAAATATTACCTTAATATCTTAATTGAATTCAAAATGTAATCTTTGAGAGCCAAATGGAAGATCAAATCTTCCCTTGGACCCACAATGCCATGCGCCATCTCCCTCCTCTATTTTAAGGAATTTAATAAATCAAAATAACATTCCTAACTCTTAGGAAGTTATAACCAACTTCTTTATTTCCTAACAATATTGAATTAAGATATTACCTAATATCTTTAATTCAAAATTTGAATCTTGAAATCAAAATCAAATCTTGAATTCAAACTCAAGTCATGACTCTAATTAACAAAACATTTCCATTAATTAAAATCACCTATATGAGGCGCCACCCTCAATCCTCTTTGTCCTAATATTAGCGAATTTAATAAATCAATAATCTCCTAACTTTTAGGAAGCTTATTCAATTTATTATTCCCTAATATTTTAAACAAGAATATAATTGTAAATAGATTAATCAATTAACTATCTAACAATTAATATATTTAAATTTGTCCAACAAATTTAAATATCACAAACGTAGATTTTATTTAAGACAAGACTTCATGTCCCAGACATTCAACTATGTCTTAAATTGTGTCACTAAAGTGACTCACGAATTAACCCTAATTCGTGTCCCTTAAACGGTGTCTTGATCCTGCTCATGTGTGACCTAGCAGGCCCCACGTGAAGTTGGCAGCAAGCCATCTCTATGACTCACAAGCCGAGAGCGGACTCTAGCAAGCCATCACGAATACCCAAAACACGTGAGTTTATCGCTTTAACGCCAAACGACTTAACCTTATAGTACCACCTTGTCTTGATCCCGATTGTCACACGATATTTTGGTCCTGGATAAGGCACGGGAAAGTCATCCTTAATCCAAACCATAACTTTCTCGATTTCCTGAGTTAGTCCCATTTCCCTATGTGGCCACACATTCCTTGGACAGACTCATCGAGGGGCCCAGTTAAATATCTCTCATCTTTAATGAGGGACAAAATTCCATCTTGTTCAACCACATTCCTTAGCACGGTAATCAACCAAACCCGTACCTAGCCTGTATGGCTACCCTACTACGGGCAACGTTGGACTAGGCCAAAGTTCGACAACTACAATGCCGGAATAGTCAAGACCTCAGGTCTAAGGGCATCGTGACAGGTGTACAGGAGAGGCTAGCTCATGACTAAAACTCATGCAGGACTCTCCGGGTCGGTCCAGCAACTTGTAACCCCTTACATAATTGCACCATGACTCTCGAGAAACATCTTGTGCATGTATCTCTATACACCGAGGTCATGCTGGTCTTAGTTCATTTCAAGTTCCCACTTGAATGAGCGACCAGGGACAGTTTAGACTAATTATCACATAATTAATCAGGGATTGTTATCATAGTAAACATGCTAATAATATGATAACGACTCAATTTATCATCCATAAATTAGTCAATCAATATGTTCACACATATAAAATAATTGGCCCTAGGGCACAATCTCCATCACATAGCCCCTTTTTTATACCTTACCTTGTCATCCCTAGGACTTAATAATTAGGGTTCCAAGGATATTTATATATATATTGCTAGGTTTATGTATTTTGAAAGCAAACAAGATTTTGCAGGATGAAACTTTTGTGTTTTGTTTGACCTGAAAATGCAAGCAAAGAATCTGAATTGAAAGTGGCTTAGGGTTGATATGATGATGGGGTTAAAGAGGTAGTGATTAAGTTGGATAGGATATGAGCTAAGCTGAGTGTGAAGAGCACTAGCTAGCAAGTGTCACTATGGTGGGAGTGGCTGCACCCTTGGCTTCTTGCATGCATGATTTGAAGTTTGACCATAAAGCGACAATAATTACAATTATCAATTTCTTACGTAATAGTTTGTCTTCAATTGCTCGATCCCTTTTTAGATCTTTTCACCAATGCAAATATATAATATCTATCTAATCATGCTGTGCATGTATATATATATATATATAATATCTATCTAATCATGCTGTGCATGTATATATATAGGGTAAAATACAGGAAAGATACTTGTGGTTTGGCCTAATCTCACTTTTATGACGTGTGATTTCAAAAGTTACACATTAGGTACCTGTGTGTTTCGCCGTTAAACAGAAGCAGTACTTGTGTAATTTTCCGTTAAATTTTTTACGGAAAAAGTAGTACTTGTGGTTTCAAAAGTTGCACATTAGGTACCTGTGATTTTGCTGAAGCTTGAACTACATATTAGCTTCATATTTTGAACATTAAACGATGAAACCCAACACTCTCTTCATCTTCATCATCATCTTCTTCCCATAAACTCAACAAACCCTCATTTCTCATATGAATTTCAAATTCCACTTATCAAATTAAATCAGAAATCACACACACACATAGATATACATTAATTAGAAATTACCCGAATTATCATCTCCAATTTTCTCGACGGATTTTGAAGCATTAGGGTTTCTAATTTGATTTGATGAAATTAGAGTTGTTGAAATTGCAGATCGAAGAGGATTTCTGTAATACCCCAAGGCACCATGTTAGACATTAGACTTAGCATTTGACTTAAAAGTAAATTGTGTAGTTAATCTAGAAGTCCTTATGAGCTTGTGGTTAAATTTTGAGAGCAACCTGATAAAAAAATTTTATCTGTGTTTCATTTTAATTTTATTATAAGACACTTTTGAGTAAGAAATAATAAATTATAGATATAATATTTTTGAAAGGAAAATATATATTTGGAACCTACTATTTTCAATGAATCCAACAATATAATTTTTTTCAAAAATCTCTATTTCTAGAACTTTTGAGTTTTAGGGACTGTTTTGAAAGAATTTAAATGTTTTTGGGCAATACTATGGATCTAGCCTCTTTATCCTTGCATCAGAATTACTTTTTTGCCCCCCCCCCCAAATTTGGCCAAAATAGCAAAACAACCCTTTCTTTAACGAAAAATTACACAAGTACTGCTTCTGTTTAACGGCGAAACACACAGGTACTTTATGTGCAACTTTTGAAACCACATGTCATAAAAGTGAGATTAGGCCAAACCACAGGTACCTTTCCTGTATTTTACCCATATATATATGATGTGATGATGATATATTGGTCAAAGTTATTTTTAGTATCATATCTTTTGTTCATGTCTCAATTTAGTCTTTTTTTGTTGCACTTTTGGTTCCATATCTTTTGCTCAGATCTCAATTTGGTTTCGTATCTCTTTTAGTAGCACTTTCGGTCCCATATATTTTGGTCAGGTTGCAAAATTGATCTCATATCTTTTGGTCATTTGTAGAATTAGTCTTATATCTTTGCAAAATCTTCCATATTGTGGGACTAGCAGTAAAACTTTTTTGCAAAGATACAAAACCAAATTTGCAACAAAAAATATGGGACAAATTCTGCACCTGACCAAAAGATATGAGACCAAAAGTGCTATAAAAAAAATATATGGGACCGAATTAAGACATGAGGAAAAGACATGAACCAAAAGTGTACTTTGACCTAATATATTCAATAATTATTCTTCATGTTTCACTTTAATTTCATTTCATGTATATATGTATGTAAAAGGTTTCACAACAAAATCCAATTAGATATGTAGTTGTTGGCATGGCTAATCCGAATTTTAAATCAAGAAGCGGCGATTGGTATTTATGTGTTGACTTCTTCATTTCTTGTTGCACCAAAATTCTCCTGATCGAGCCACTCCAAAATCTCACACAATATATATGTGTATATATATACTATATTATATATGTGAGGGTATTTTAGTTGATAAAAATAATTAAATTTAAAATTAAAAAAATAAACATGTGTAACTTGATAATTGACTAAGTATATAAATAATGAGAGAAAAAGTAGTAGATGAGATTTAAGAAAGTAAAAAATTATTATTTGGTCTTTTAATTTTCACACTTCTAACGATTTAGTCCTTGAATAATAGAAATATACTATTTAGTCACTGAATAACTAGAAATGTTAAATCAAACGTTACATATATATTTCGGTGCCCGTTAGGGAACGGAAAGCCCCTAGTATATATATATATATATATATANATACTAAACACAACCCCAAGTGACCAAGTCTCATGATATCTACGTAAATATTGATGGTTACTTTAATTCCACAGTAATGGTGGTTTAATTTCAATTAATCCAGACTTAGTTTATTTGCATTGAATACTGATTATGGCAAAGACACTTTTCCATCAATCCTAGGACATTTCCTCACCACCTGGGATTCTCATTATTTATGATCCTAAATACTGAATATATAGCAAACAATGGAGTAATTAATAGACTGAATTTTCAAGTATTATATATATATATATATATAAAGAATGCTGAATTGATAAATTGATCATAATGGTGGGGGGACGCTAGTTTAGCTAGACATATAACAGTGCACTACCACTCTGTATGGATACTAAATAATGGGACCCTAGTTTTGAATTTTCATTATCATTTCAACGTATGAGTCACTACCACTTCCACTGCAACGTAACGTAACCATCACAACAAATTGCACCTCATAACTTGCAAAATTAACACATTTAATTTCCTCTTCCATTAATATATATCCCACTTCCACTAGCTAGTAGTACTGTCTACACCCACTTATACAACTGTACTTAATACTAAGCACTTATACAACTGTACTTACGTACACCCCATCCCTTTTTCGTGCCTTCCCACGCCAATATTATTACACCATAAAAATCTCACCCTTTTAGCAAAAGGGGTTGAAGTTTAATTAATAATTAATAGAATTAGTGGCTTATAAAATGATGATTAATTAATGTTTAAATCTTTTTTGAAAGATAAGTTTATATATAGGTCAAAATGTCATTTTGGTCCTTTATGTTTCAAAATATTCAAATTGGTCATAAATATTGACAAAATGTTTCATTTTGATCCCAAACTATTGAATGTGATTATATTTCTCTCGTTTCAAGTTTGAACATGACGAGTTCTCAGTTAAGTATTGTTATCAAATAACACTTTCTATATTCAGTTAATTGCCGCCATAAGCAAACGAAGTCAAATTAATTGCAAAAATATATCGCTTATTTCACAATCAAAACAAATAAAATTGGTCATATCTTTCTCGTTCCAAACTTGAATGCGACGAATTCAAAGCTACGAGTTACTCTTAACAAGTCATTTGAACTTGAAATGAAAGACAAAAGAAATATGACCTAATTTAATAGTTTGAGACCAAAATGGAATATTTTACTTACATTTAAGACCAATTTGAACAATTTGAAACAGAAAAAGGACCAAAATGAACATTAGAGCATACATTTAGGACCAAAATAACACTTTCACCTATATATATATAAGCTATAAAGTGAATGAAGTATGTTGTGACTGATGTGTTTATATGCAATTAATCTATTAGCTAGTACAAAAGTATATATGACTTTCATAGTATAAAAAATCTGTGATGTAGTAGTCGATCGTGAGTTGAGGAATTAAGTGATATGTACAAGAAATGAGCAAGATCGATATCAACATGCATGATGTGATATATATATGATTAGTAAAGAATATATGGTACGTAGTACTGCAAATCTAGCAACTTGAAAACTAAATGGCGGGCACTATAGCTAACTATATATACATATATATCTAGGTGGGGTTTAATCGATTTGATGATTATATTTATCAAGATGGAGTACTGGAGATATATATAATTAGTTAGAGATGTACGTGTGGACGTATGGTATATATAGAGATGAAAACTAGAAATTAAGCATAATCAATTAATTAATGGGCTGTTGCATATATACTTGCATTGATTAGAGAGTAGGGAGTAGAGAGAGAAGGAGGTATATGTATATCAGTATATGAAGGATATGATATGTGTGGAGTATGAGTGGATAATCAGTAAGAGAAGTGGGTAGAAAGCAACAAAGGGTGAACAGCAAATAATGTAGGGTGTTGGGGAGACACAAATAGCCCTATAAATCAATACCCTTCCCTAGCATATAGGGCCCTCCATTTCCCCTTTTATTTTTATTTTTTCTTATTTACTTCCCTCTCATTTTCCACCCATCCATCCCTCCCACCTCTCTTTATTATTTTACATCCAAATCAAATCATAAAAATAGAAGATACATTTGGACTCAAACAAAGATTATCTTTGTTTATAGACAAGAGATATCTCCAAATATGGTATAGTAGTTGGCGAGCTACACGTTAAGTGAGAGGACTCAGATTTGATTCCTAAAGTTGATATTATTGGGAGGACTTTAAATTATTCACTTTCACACGAAAGACATCAGTCTTCACCTAAATCATTATGTAAATAGACAAAAAAAAATTTTATAGTTTAAAAAAAAAAAAAGAGATATCTCCTATTCATACAAAGAAAAATTGATACTGCAAACTCACCTTGGCCCAGTATTCTAATTTGGGCCTTTCTACAACTTGCTTCTATACTGAGACAGGGGATATCCTATGTACTAGAAATTAACGTTGGTCTATTGGGCCGTGTTAACTAGCCCATTCAATTACTATATTGCTTACTTTGCTATGGTATGCCATTATGCCGTATGCTGGGAATAATAACAACAGAAATTACCCACACTTATGCGGAGAGTGCCGTGAAGTTTGGGTCTTACTAATCTTTTCTCTCTCTAACTCTTTTTTTTTCTTTCTACACGATATGAAAATGTACTAAAATGAGACTGCAGAGGTTTGGAGCATAACCGGCTCACTGTTTTAAAAAAAAATTATGGATGAACAAATAGATCTGAACATAGGAGATTTGGACGAAGATGAACGAATCTGAACAATGTAAAAAGAAATATTGATGAACAAAACAAGATATAAATGAAAAAGAAGAAATTTAAATGAACAAGAAGTTCTGAAACTTGGACATAGAGTAGATGAAGGAGGATGAGCAGCGTCACAAAGTAAATGAAGAAGAATGAACAGCGTAAAACTGAGAAACAAATAAATTGAGAAACAATGATGGACGAAAGTTGATACAAGTGAATAAAGATTCACGCTGTGGTTTGTGGTCTGTTTTGTTTTTCTTTGTTTTGTGATCTTTGTTTCAAAACATGAATAATGAGTGTTGTTTCTAATTAATAGGGTGAATGTTTATTTCCTTCTTATGTTTTATTTTCTTCTTGTAGTTTATTCCCTTCTTGTAATATGGCCTGATTGTGGTTTTTTTCCCTTTTATTGTTTGGCCTGAATGTAATTTATTTTCTTATTGGTTTATTTCTTTATTGTGTTTATTTGACTATTTTTATGTTATAATAACTCTTTATGAACTTAATTATGACATGTTGAATTTGAATTTTATTATATATATATAATTTTTTTAATTATAATTAGTAATTTATTATTTTGTTGGTCTATTACTCTATTATTTATTAATATATCTTTTATTTATTAATTAATTTATAAACGGTTTGATCCTAGTTGAACCATTGAATCACTACTTCAACCGGTTCAATAGCTGGTCCAGTTTTAAAAACCTTAGTATAAAAGAAAAGATCAATATTGTCTAATCTCTAAAGTTGACATTATTAAAAAGACTTTAACTATTCATTCTTGATATCTTTTTTGGGTAGAAAAATGTCATTCATTCATGAGAAAAAGGGACAACACAAGCCATACATGGGAGACCAAAATAAGACCTAGATCTAACAAGTTAACCAAAGCCTTACGCTCCTCAGATCAGAATACAATAGTATAGGAAAATAAAATAGAATCCTAGGCAACACTCTTAAGACAGAAACAAACTCTAAATCTACAAATATATATAAAAAAAACAAAAACTTGGAAGATACCCAAGAGATAACACACCTCCATCCCTATCTGAGGGATCAATCTTCTTGGTCGTTTCTTCTTCGATCTTGAGGTTCACATATACATTTGAAATATTATTACAACAGAGAAGAGATAAAATCATTTCTTAATGAATGGGGAAAAACTTCCCTAATAGAAGAGGAAGCCTTCATAGTGAACGGAGGAAACCTCCCTAATAAAGGAAGAGACAAAAAAACATATCTATAAAATATGGGAGGGTCATCGCTGCTGAGACAATAACGGCCTATGGACAAAGTAGAGTCGCCGAGAGCAAAGAGCGAGCGAGAGAGAAAGTCGAGAAAGAGGGTTAGTTTTTTTTTTTTTAATTTTTTCATTTTTGATTCAAACGAGATTAATCTTATTATTATTATGATTATTATTATTTTCGGCCTGAGATGAGATTAATCTTATTGTTAGATAGATAAGCAGAGATGTCCATGATTTCACCAAAAATACTTCCCTTTTTTTTTTGGTTTGCGAATTAATGTTGGCCCAGTACTATCCATGCACCCAAATTGAGCCTATTGGGCCTTGTTAACTAGCCCATTCTATTAATATATTGCTTACTTTGCTATGTCATGCCGTATGCGGGGAAAAACAACGGAAATGACCAAAATTTATACTAAACATCCCAAAGCTATATACTACAGTTATTTTTTTTTCAGGAAAAAAAAGAAGGTAGTTTTTCAATTATATAAAAAAATTCAGTCTTTGGGTCTATTTGTTTCTTTTTTTATTTTGGTATATCTAAGAATAATTTTTAAATTTGATTTTAAAAACATGTTTACAAGAAAAAAAAAATCTGTTGATTTAAAAGAAATTTTTTAAAATAAAATATTTAACCAATATATTTGAAAATTTTATTTTAAAAATAAATTTAATTTTAGTAGAACTTATACTAAATCATTACAATATCATTAATGAAAATTAATTATCCAGATGCTTCTTTCTCTTCAGTTTACAAAATATATTTTTTCTGGCAACCAAACAAAATATATTTTTTCCTTTTATTTTTTAAAAATTATTTTCAAAACTCAAGCTATCAAAAAAAAATTTTAATTTTAAAAATTAAAAACAAAGTTTTGAAAAGGTAATAACCCTTTAATTTTCATGGTAGATTCAGGCCAAAAAAAATAATAATAAAATTTCATGGTAGATAATCCAAGAACTGAAATGTGGGTTGGGCTGGGGCAAAAAGAAACTTGGGCTAACCGTCAATGAAAATGGTCTAATAGGAACACAATTTACAAACTCTCGTTAATCACAAGGAACACAATTTTTTCATGAGAAAATTCGCACCCAAAATCTTTCCCGGGAACAATATCGAGGCAAATTCTGATTACTATATTTATTAAATAAAAAAAATTCTTAAAATATATTTACTTTATAAATTATTCTTTTTTTTTTAGTTGGAGTAACTATTATTTTATGACTCTACATGGTATGTATTAGCCTCTTGTTCAATAGCCTGATCAAATAAATCATCCAAATCAAGTTGTTCATGGCTATGACCAGCAACCGATGCATCCCATGTTTCATCTACCGTTTCGGGTTCTTTATTTAAATCAAACTCTGAATCAACAATCTTGGTTTAAACACAAAGTTTCATTAAATTCAATAATTGATACTAAGTACATCTTAAATGATTCTGAATCATGGTTTCTACATCATCATCAGTAGCGATGTTAAATGAACTAAACATCATAGGGTTGACATGAATAGGCATTTTATACAAAAGATCAAATATAACCACATTACTTTGTAACTTCTACTCTCTCGATATCGACCAAATCTCTCAAAGCATCAAAAGAAATATTTTCTTTAACCCTTATTACCAATAGGGTCTCGTCAATTTGAAATTTCAGTCCTTCATTAGTAGTTTTCCATAATCCCTTTCACATAAAGAGCTACAAAACTACTACTCATTTCTTTGCCTGCATAAGTATATTATCTAAATATTTATTTAAAAACGAAGTTTCTTATTTAGAAGGAAATTATTTTATCATAGATATATCACCTAATATATATATACATCATAAAAAGATCTTAGATCATTTAAATAGATTACAAAATAGTAAAAACTATTATAGTATTGTTGCTAATCAAAATCAAATCAGATTATCTCTTCTCTTTCGTGTTTAAACCCCTGGGCCAAAGTGTTAACAGAGAATACTACAGGGTACCAAAGTGTAATTTATCCTAATAATAATTAACACCGTTAGTGAAAAAATGAATGGAAGGATCTAATTCCTAAACCTTCAAAGTTTAAGGATTTGATTTTCAAAATTGATAATTTAAGGGCCTACTTCCAAATGACCCAAAGTTTAAGGGGTCTTGTTACATTTTTCCCTTATTTCTAACCTAGACCTTAAAAGATGGATTAATTCACTCTCACATGTATGTGTTATAATAATTAATTGAATTGTCTAGGAGAAATTAAAAAGAAAAATTTTCATTCTTAATCACAAATTGGAAATAAATTTATGATTAATTTTTATCTCCAATCCATGACTAAGAATGAAATCTTTTTTTTTCTCTCTCTCCTTATCAACTCACTTATTAAGACACATATAAAAGAAAAATGGTTTATCTCAACTGTCGAAGTTATAAATAATAACAAAACCTATTAAAATCATATTTTGGAGACTAATTAAACAAAAAAAATGTAAAATTTGAAGACCAAAAAAGAACAGAAGATAGTTTCATAACCAAAATAAAACTTATTCTATAGTTTAAGGACAAAATGAAGTTTTAACCTTTCTTTAGAAAGTGGAAATTATATTAACTTTTTTTTTTTTGTTTTTTTTATAAGAAATATGAAATTTCATTGCTAAGACGAAATGGCATGGAGCCATACATCAGGGAAATTTTTTTTTTTTTTGGCCTGAATACATCAGGGAAATTATATTAACTTAAAGTTCACAACACTACAAAACGAAAGAATTTGGGCTTCAAGTCTCTTGGGTTCCAGTTAAGTGCAAGAATATTTCTTTTTGGACAAAAAGTGAAAGATGTTTGGGCCTTCAAGTATCTGTTTTCCCATAGAAGGCCTAATGTGAGCAGGATCGTTCAAATGCTTGACGAAAAAACAAAAATACATCAAGGAAACAAAATAGGAGCAAAAAATTAAAAAATATAAGAAATGCCCCAAAAGAAAAATAAATAATTAGTAGCCAATAAAAAGTAAATGCTTACATCTCGAAGGAACCTGCAAGTCAAGTTTTCAAGCTAAGACCATCACATCCACAAATAAAAAAGTCAGTATAGTCCGATCCAAATAATTACTTTTATGGTCACTTAAATAACCACTAATTTATCGACACTTTAATAGACATCTACATAAAAATAAATTAGGACCCATGAACAATTCATTTTTTTTCATAGAAATAAATAAAGTCAAGTGACAATAGATATTTGGAACAAACTTGACTAACCAGAATATGAACTAGATTGACAGAGACTTATCATCATGCAAGAGCATAATACCTACATATATAACTATTAATTTTAATGAGGATGTGTGTGTATAACATTCTAAGATTCTATTTTAATGTATTTATTTTCTTTATTTACGTTACTTCTAGTCGTTACTTGTTCATTTTTTCCTTTTTACGCGTTTCCATGCTTATTCGTCTTCACATATTAGTCAATTCAACAGAGCTTGATATTACAAATAGTTAATATTCAATGTGCTGATATTAACGACTGTAATATATATATACTAGACGCACGCAAATATGTATGTAAAATAAATGAGGGACTAAATCGTTAACTCAATAAAAAAGAAGGGATCAAATAATAATTTTCCTCTTATTATTAATTTTATTTTATAGTTTTAAAATGTGGACGACCAGACAAGGGTGAAGCCATATAATATAAGATATATATATATATATATATATATGTTTTTAAGACGATCCATTCAGAATCTTGGATATTTGATTAGTTTGTTTCTTAACTAGAACCTTCACGTGGAATTGCCAACGAACTCGCACCACTTTGTCAATTAATATTTTCCTCAACTTGTTAATATATATAATTGCCATAGCATAATATAAGATCGATGAAAAAATACCTCAATGGTGCTTCCATATATTGTATTAGGGGCTTTGCGTGTCCTAACGGGCACGCAAATATTAGGGATTAAAATGAAATTAATAGTAAATATTATGGATCCAAGTGAGATTTTGGCCTAAACGACCAGAAAGGGATGAAACTATATAATATAAAATATATGAAAGTACCATCTTCACCATAACTTCTAGAGGGACAAATAATAAATTTATAAGTTATATATTAATGAATTAATCTTGTACATAGTTTAATTAGGTTTTTAAAATTATAAAATAATTAAACAAATAATTTTATCATATTTTGAAATAAAAAAATAAGAAGAATTGAAAATTTAATAACGTCATATTTTTCAATCCTATATATGTTTTAAAAAAAATAGATTTTTAAAAATTAACAACTAAATGATATAAAATAATATAAAATCCAAAGGGTCAAACATATATATTCAGCCCAAAAAGTAAAGAACATCTGTTATATATCATATATGTGTGTGTCAAAGTATGTCTGATTGCGTGGGATGAGAGTGATACATTCAAATTTCCAATGATTTGATTTGGTCAAGACAATGACTTTGAAATTAAAAAACCGATAGGAAATTTCCTAACAATTCACAATGAACCCCCCAAATCTCCAAATCCTATATTTATAAAGAGCAAAAAATCAAAAGTACTCATACGTTCATATTGCAAGAGCTCACATATACATAGCTATGTTGTTGAGGTTGTTGTTTCTGTTGGTTCTTGTGTTGCAGTGTACAACACATACTAGTGGTAATGGGTCCATTAAATTGAGAGTAGGAGTCCCAAAGAAAGATGGGTTCACTCAATTTGTGGATGTACGTTGGGATCCTCAAAAGCAAAAATACAACGTTTCGGGATATTGCATCGATGTCTTTAATGCTGTCTTGAAGCTCTTGCCTTTCAATGTTTCTGCACAATTCGAGCCTTACGTTGACACTTCGGGACAAAGCGCAGGAACATACGACTCTCTCCTCCAGCAGATTCCTGCTAAACAGGTAATTAAGAACCGGCAAAACACCCTTTTGTGCCCTTAATAATTTGGTCATCATCACCGAACTAATAACCCTGTTCCTCAAAAATTGAAATGAATAGTTTTTTTATCTCAAAGATCAAAACAGTATACTAATTTGATTTTTCATGGATCAAGTTGCATTGTTAATTAGTTTAGTAGTCTTTCAATGACCAAATTATTAGTTTACAGTTATGGTTATTTTTATGGTCAAATACTATTTTGGTCCTCAAATTATAGAAAAAATTTCATTTTTATCCTTAAACTAATTTTGGTTTCATTTTGGTCCTCAAAACTTCACATTTATTTCATTTTAGTCCCCAAAATGCGATTTCATATATTTCCTGGTATTATTTCTAACTTGAACGGTTAAAATGAATCATTTCTTTCTTAATAAGTGATTGACAGAGAGAAATAAAAAATTTCCATTTTTAGTCTGAAATTGGAAATAAATTTGTAGTTGATTTTAATATCCAATATCTAACTTGGCCAAATCACAATTTTTAGAACCAAAACAGAACGAATATAAAAGTTTGCAGACCAAAACAGAACAAAAAATAGTTCTAAGACCAAAATGAAACTTCTCCCATAGTTTGAAGACCAAAGTGAGGTTTTAACCTTATTGATTTATTAATTAGTAGTGATGAAATGAAATTAACTGAGCATATATATATATAGTATGATGCTGTAGTTGGAGACGTGACGATTGTGGCAAACCGAAGCAAGTATGTGGATTTTACGCTGCCATTTACAGAGTCAGGGGTGTCAATGGTGGTGAAGGTTGAGCATGGGAGTCACCTAACTATGTGGGCTTTTGTGAAGCCTTTTAGTTGGGATTTATGGCTTAGTATTTTCATTGCTTGCATCTTCATTGGCTCAGTCATTCTTGTCATGGAACGAAATAATGCCATTTCTACTTCTTCTAATAATACTAGTACTCTTCCTACTACTACTCATCATGAAAACGTTAATAATGCCTCCCCAAATCATCACAAGAAGAAGCTCAATGTCGTTACTGTGCTATGGTTTCCTATCTCCCAGGCTGTGCTTCCTGATAGTAAGTTTTATCTTCAAATTTCAAAGATCACCGAGCTGACAACTTGGTTCCTAAAAGATCAAAATAGTATACCTTTTAGTCCCTGAATGATCAAAACAGTATACTATTTTGTCCACAACTAGGACGAATTAGTATAATATTTTGATCTTTCAGAGATTAAATTGTAAAATTCCAATTTTTCAGGGTCTGAGTTGTCAGTTAGGTGACCTTTCAAGATCAAATTGTTAATTTACTCTATTTTAATTATATAATAGGTCAAAACCTCAAATCGGTCCCAAATATATGGGGTAGATTACAAATTAGTCCTAAATTTTTCATTTCTTTGATATTGATTTCACATATTTTTATAATTTCTCAAATTGGTCTCAAACCCATTTTCGAGATGTGATTTGATCTCATATGACCAACTTAGTTTATTTAACTGTGAAATGAGCTACCCACTTTCGGTATTTGATTTGACATCGTTTGTTGACGATCCCCACTAAATAAAGAAAGTATTCGTCAAAAGTAACCGGAGCTCAAGATTTGTCTATTCAAACTTGAAATAAGATATATATATATATATATATATATATGAATACGTATCATTAGTTTGGAACAAATTTGAAAAATTATAGAAATATGTAGGAGTGTAGAAAAATTAGTCTGGAACAAATCAAACATTTAAAATTAATTTGAAATCCATCCTATACATTTGGGGCCAATTAGAGGTTTTGACCTAGATATTAACATCCAAATAATTAACCTTATAATTAGTTTCCCCTGCCTTTCTCTCATTTTCTTTCTACTTCATTCATCTTTTTCCTACTTCCCAAACATATCTTTATGATTGAATTTGTGAATCATCTATCAGGAGAAGTGGTGGCTAAGAACTGCTCGAGATTTGTACTAATGGTGTGGCTACTGTTAACGTTCGTACTGATGCAAAGTTACACAGCCAGCTTAACATCAATGTTAACGTTGGATCAGTTGCAACCAAGTTTTTTGAGTGTGAATGATCTGAGAAATGGAGGTTACTACGTTGGATATCAAGATGGTTCATTCGTCTATGATCTTTTGATTCAGAGATTGAAATTTGATCCCTCAAAACTAAGACCATATAATACCGTTGCTGAATATCACAATGCTTTACAAAAAGGAAGCAATGGAGGAGGTGTCGCTGCTATATTTGACGAGTTGCCTTATCTTCGAATCTTCCTTAGTAAATTTGGATCAGACTATATGTTGGCTGGCTCCACCTATCGAACCGATGGTTTTGGTTTTGTAAGTTTCTCTCAGTTATTCATAAATATATTAAAATATACTATTTGGTCCCTGAATTTATACTGAGTCAACTAATTAGTCTTTGAATAATCGAAATACACAATATGATCAATGAAGTATTTCAATTATAAACTATTTGATCATTGAACTTGAACTTGACCCCCAATGTTTTCAGAAAATTACAAATAGGTCCCTGGATACATATTATCTAGGGACTAAAGTGAAAACTTTAAAAACAATTTGGGGTCAATATGTAATTTTTGAAAAATTTGTTATGATTAAAATTACAAAATAGCTCCAAAGTATTCCAAAGTGTTACTGGAAAATACCACAGGGCACCAAAGTGTCATTGTTTAAACCACAGGGTACCAAAGTGAAATATAACCAAATCACAGATTACCAAAATGTAATTTACCCTGATTAAATTGTGGGGATTCGGATCTCACATTTGGACATGGAAAGTATTTTGATGTGTGGCAATTATTTACCTTTAAGTGGATGATAGTATGGATTAGTGTTTGCTAAAATAAAAATTGGGAGAATATTCTGTATTTTATTCATGATGAATGAATTGAAAACATAGATGCATCCATTAATTAGTTGTATTTTATTTTCAGGCATTCCCATTGAACTCGAACTTGACCATATACTTCTCAAGAGAAATCTTGAATGTGACTGAAAGTGATACAATAGATGAGATCGAGAAGAAATATTTAGGGGAAAACAGTGTAGGCCTAGATCAATCTGGCCAGATACAATCTTCATCTTCATCTTCATCTTCTTCTTCATCAAACACTGCAATCCTCACAGCTCATAGCTTCGCAGGGCTTTTCTTGATCACTGGAGTTGCAACAATTTTAGCATTGATAGTATCAGAAAGTGTCATTTGGGAAAAACCCATTTTGATGGCCAGAGCTTATAGTGAGAAATATCTCTTTACACCATCAGCTCGTTCTAGAGATAATAGTGTTCATCCATGTCCTCATCATCACTCTTCAAATACTGAAAATGATGATGCTAATTCTCCTTCAACTTCAACAGATGCGTCAGAATTACAAGATTTAGAACACAATATTAACATTGTATAATAAATTAATTAAGGTTGCATTAGTATACTTTGATTAGGGATGTATATATGCATTATTGTACTGATTAAATATCTTGTATATTAATATATTCAATTGGATTGGAATAATCTTGAGTCACCAGCATGACTAGCGTGCGAGTCTAGTTGAACAAAAAGACAATATGAGATATTTTGAAATAGGAAAGATATTTTAAGAGTGCAAAAGTGCACTTTTAATTTGGTCATATAATTTTTGCTTAGGTTTCAATTTGGTCTCATAACTTTTTTTTGTTGCATTTTCGTCTCACATCTTTTGTTTAGGTGTATACTTGGTCATGTGTTGCATTTTTTGTCTCATATTTTGCTCAGGTTGCAGAATCAATTTCATATCTTTAATAAGTCATGTGCATAATTAATCTCATACCTTTAGGTTAAGTAGGATTGCTGGTGAAATTTTTTGCAAAGATTTAGAATCAATACTATAACCTGACCAAAAGATATAAGACAAAAAGTTATACGAAACCAAATCTGTAGCTTGAGCAAACGATAATATGAGACCAAAAGTGCAACAAAAAAATTATGAGACCAAATTGAAGGATTTGGTGCACTTTGGGAAAAACTTAGACAAAAAAAGTGCACTTTAGAATTTACAAATTTTCATGGTAAAAGTAATCAGTTATTTTTAACTTATTTATTTGGGTTTAAATGAAGACTATATATGGTGACTTTTGAAGATGATATTTGCGATGGTAGGTGAGGACGGTGAAAATAGAGTATCAATGGATTTTATCTACTTTTGAGGACTTTTTTCTTAAAAGTTTGAAGTAGAATTTAATTAGATCGAAGAAAATTCTCTTTTCTAACGAAAAGAAACGAAAAAAAATTTTTATTAAAGGTCTTTCAATTTTCACATAGATATGTTAACGTATGATTATATATTTCACTTTGAACTTGTCAAACTCAAATATACAAGATATATATTCGCACATAAGTCATGAAATATTTCATTCATGCACTTAATTAGACGCAATAACTAATATCTGATTCGTATAGGATCTTTACATTTATACACAATTGAACAGATTAGATCGTAACTACGTGTAATTTGCACATAAATGGATACCCTAAAGAATTAATTTCTCTTTGTCAGATGCTTCACAATTAAGACTAAAGTACAATTTTGGTCCAATAACTTTTGCACAGGTCTCAATTTGGTCTCATAATTTCTTTTATTGTACTTTTGGTCTCATATCTTTTAGTCAGGTTGTAGATTTGATTTCGTATTACACTTTTGATCTCATATCTTTGGGACAGGTTACAGAATATAATTGGTCTCATATTTTCTGGTTAGCTAGATTGCAGAATTGCTTTCATATTTTTGAGTAAGGGTACAAAATTAGTCTTATATCTTTGAGTCAAGTGGGACTAACTGTGAAACTTTTTGTAAATATATCGGATCAATTCTCCAACCTGACCAAAAGATATGAGGATCAAAAGTGACACGAGACCAAAGTTGCAACTTGAGAAAAAGAGAGCAACAAAAACAGCTATGAAACCAAATTGAAATCTTTTACAATGTTATAGGACTAAAAATATACTTTGACCAAGAACTAATTTAAGTCGAAACCTCATCTTCATATCTAATGTTTATTCAGAACTCTTTAAACCTTAAATCTAAATACTTATCTCCATTGCAGATTAAACCCCGGTCGGGCTATTTAACGTGGCCAGTGGATGGATTGAAAAATTAATACCCATGCGTACAGTATTATTAAGAAAATTATTTTTTTTTAAAAAATAGACCAGTGACTAAAATAAACCTTAGAATTTGAGAATTTATAATAATATAACACTTTTTGACATGATCAAAGCAAGTTTTCTATAGTCGTGACTCCCAAGAATTGCTTGAATTCAACACATGAAGCAAGTAAATTAATTGACTGATCTGTCCTTTGAATGTAAAAATATCTTTCTAATTAATTATGATTGAGAAATGAGGACTAATTAAAGACTCCTTTACAATGAGATTATGGATAGTTATACTTTATCCCATTCTATATATCTGATGTTTAAGGTAAATGTACACAAATTAAGAAAATGATTAATTCACCTAAAATGAAGAGAAAAATTAGATAAAAAGACTAAACTATCCCTATTAAATTACTTGGAAAATGTTTATTTATTTATGACACTACTATATATAATAGGGATAGAATGGTAAAAAAATAATTAATGTACTCTTAAATTTGGAAAACATCATATATTTTTTTTAAAAAAATTCTTCAAAACATTAAATATATAGAACCAGAAGGAATACATACAAGATTAAAAACTGGGCACCAAATGCTTGGCAGTTTCACACATGGATTATTAATTTTGTAAAAATATAAATCAATGCACTGATCCATCATTGATCTATGAAATGGAAAAACCTTAAAATAAAAGCTTATAAATAATTTGTCTATGATGACAAAATTTGGTTAGTGACATGTCTATGTTTACCATATAGAGCTAATTGATTAATTTCAAGGTTCTGACCTTTGGAAAAAAAGAAAAGAAAAGAAAGGGTTCTGACCTTGTTCCAACTTCTTGGAAGCTTCCTTCTGCAGGTTTATATATAGAAGTCTTAACAGTTCGCACTGGAATTAAATATTGAAAATAATTCCATATTCCGTTATATATATATATAATTATTTTAGGCTAAAGTGTACTTTTGGTCCATAACTTTGGCAAAAATTTTAATTTGGTATCATAACTTTTTTGTAGTAATTTTAGTCCCATAACTTTAGCAAAGGTCTCAATTTCGTCCCATAAATTTTTTTGTTGCAATTTTGGTCCCATAACTTTTGAAAACGTCTCACCGTTGGTCCAAAGCTGATTACCATCCATTATCTACCGTTAAATCCACTTCACCCATATTTGCCACTCATCATTCAACTCAATATGTCAGATCATCTTTAACGGCAGAAAATGGATGGAAATCAGCTTGAGACCAACGATGAGATGTTTGTAGAAGTTATGGGACCAAAATTGCAACAAAAAAAGTTATGAGACCAAATTGAGACTTTAGCCAAAGTTATGGGACCAAAATTATAACAAAAAAAAATAATAGGACCAAATTGAGACTTTTGCCAAAGTTATGGGACCAAAAATGCACTTTAGCCTTTTTTTTTTAAAAAAAATTATTTATGTGATTCTTTAATTTGGCCCAATGTAGAAAAAACCGGACCGGACCGGCCAGTTCAAGCGGCGAACCGGACACCAGTCCGGTCCGGAAAAAAAATACCGGCCTGCAGTTGACCCGGTGGTGAACCGGGTTAAACCGCTCGAACCGGCCGGTTAAACCGGGAACCGGTGAACTGGAAACTGGTTGACCCGGAAATATTTGAAAAAATTAAAAAGAAAAGAAAAAAATTAAATATTTGACACTTATTATATGTGATGGACATATGGTTATGTTTAATTTTTACTTTAAATTTAAATTATTGTAATATATCAATATGTATTTGATGAATATGTATATTTGAAAATGTATTTTTTAAGTAAACCGGCTCAACCGGTTGAACCAGTGACCCAGCGGTTGAACCAGTGAA
>QANZ01043573.1:36604-90955 GCA_003254925.1 Chamaecrista fasciculata
TCATCTCATCCAATCCAATCTCATCTCATCTCATCTCATCTCATTATTTCCTACCATTTCTACCCCTATACAAATCACAAAAATCCATCTACTTTTTCCTACCAACCACAATCATTACAACCCCTTTTATATAATTTCACACCCTATTTAACATCATTCTCAATAAAATCACCCAAACACCAATAAATCATCTCATCTCATCCAATTAAATTATAATCTCATTTCATCCATTTGGATTGGATTGGATTGGATTAGGATTGGGGTTCTCCCAAACAGGCCCTTAGTTAACCAGTGCAACTGAAGCATAAAAAGGAAAAAGGGACGAAGGAAGAAATCCAAATTTAAGTATATCAATAAGGATGAAAAATTAGAGTACATATCCCCAAGAAGGAAAACTAATTGAATGAACAAACTAATATAACTATCCTAACAACTTTAACTGTATGACTCTCTTACTGGCGGGTATCTTCCAAATCCAACTCAAATTTTGGTTTAATTTTTCTTATGTGCTTTTCCATGGTAAAAGTAAACTCTGTCATGAAAGCGCCATTCAATTCTAAGATAATCTTCAAGTGATAGTGACGAGAGGGAGTAGAGAATTTGGTTCATATATTGTGCAATTGTTTTAATTAATTTTCTGTTTATTTAAATTAAATTTAAGAATTCTTGTTTGAATAATTGGCAAAAAGTTTATTTAAGTAAATGTTTGGACTAAACTTCCATTCTTATTTGCTTTATGGCCCTCTTTTAATTTCTGGAAAAAACCCTATTTGTGCTCGATTAAAATTTCTTTTACCCCACAGGGACAAAAGTAAAGAGTGCCACGGTTGGTTAAAGTTTGGACTCTTAGCCCACAAGAGTAAGGGTTCGAATTCTCTAATGGATGCGAGGACCTTTATTTGGGGTGATATATAAATTCTTGTCGTAAATCCTCAAATAAAGTAATTACAAGAAGAATTTATATATCACCTATCAAATTAAGCCCTCACATCGTTTAGAGAATTCGAACTCTTGCCCTTGTGGGCTAAGAGCCCGAATTTTAACCAAGTGTGGCACTCCTTACAATTGTCCTTGTAGGGTAAAAGCAATTTTAGTGAAGAACAGATTAGGTCGGGAGGTATTCTCTAAGCATAGTGAGATACCGGTGCTTATTTCCACTTAAACTTTATGTAACAAAGAAAATTTCTTTTATAATACCTGGGAAAATTTATTACTAATAAGTGAGAAAATTTAATTTCAAATTAATCCAAAACTCCAAAAACCCTCCCGATCGAGCGAAGTAATATAATAAATGCAGGACCATGCAGCCAAAATCGCAGTGAGCGTTACCATAAAAATTATAGTTAATATAAATTAAATATGAATAAAACTGGATATTTTTTTTTGAAAAGAACTGGATATTTGATTTCATAAAACAAACATATTTTTTAAATATTAAAAATTTAGAAATAAAAATTAAATTTAAAAAAAATATTGTCTGAAACGAAACACACACTCAAATTTTCAATTTTTTTTTCTCAATTCATCCCTTTAATTTCTTGAGTTATTCTTTTATACATTTTATTGACTAACAATCATTTTTCCATAATGATTTTGATTGATTTCTCTCTTTCTCTATTCACATTTAGGATTCAGAAGAGTGTACAAGATTCAATATTTCAAATTAAACAAGCTTCCGAATACATTACACATACAACAATTGACTTTCTTTAGAGCAAGTCTCCATATTCGGATGAATTGATCAGTTCCTCATCCCCTCACTTTCTACGAACTTAATTACAAATTTCGTCATTTGACTAATTATTTCCACAGCTCAAATTAAAATCCTGGATTCAACCCAATCCTGAAGCTAGTTCCTCGAAATTTAACAACGTCAATTAATTGGTTTGACAAATCAACAGAGATATATATATTTGCCTTATATGTGCCTGAACCACACGATTTGGACAGGCTTTGTCTTCATTGATTGATGGACCATGGAGATGGACCATCTACTCTCAATAACGTCGTTTGAAACGAAAAGAATATTTAAACAAAGAATCACAAATTAACTACAATACTTTTATATTTTTCATAGGGTGAGACCTCCACCAATAAAAACCCTTGAATGGGGTTAATTATTATTGTTTATTATATTTAGATCAAAAAGTCATTTTGGTCCTAAAAGTATGTCCTAATGTGCAGTTTGGTCCATTATGTCTCAAAATGTTCAAATTATCCTAAATGTTGACAAAATATTTTATTTTGGTTTCAAACTATTGAACATATATAGTCATATTTCTCTTGTTTGAAGTTCGAATATGGCGAGTTCAGAACTACATATTGTTCTCAAAAAGTACTTTCTCTATCCAGTTGGGGTCATCAACAAACAAGGTCAAATCAATCCCAAAAGTAGACCGCTCATTTTCTGGTCAAACAAGCGAAATTAATCATATATCTCTCTCCTTTTCAGTTCAAATGTGACGAATTCAAAGCTACGAGTTACCCTTAACAAACTCTTTGAACTTGAAATGAAAGACGAGGAAAATAAGACCAAGTTTAATAGTTTGGGACTAAAATAAAATATTTTGCCAACATTTAAGACTAATTTAAACATTTTAAAATATAAAGTACCAAAATGAACATTATGATATACATTTAGGGCGAAAATGACCCTTTAACCTTATACTCTAGTAAAGTTTATATGTAAGGAAAGAGAGGGAACGAGTGCATCCCATTGCCCTTCTTCATATTCTTATTATAGCTAGTAAATTAAGGAATCATTCAGAATATTCTTATATAGACTTTATATAAAGGTATCTCAAGTTAGCTAGAAAATCAATTCTTTGATCTTAATTTCTTCCCACACGGCCACAACCTACATAGCACTTTCCTTTCTTTGTTTTTTTTTTTTGGTAGAAAAGGGGATAGATGGAAAACCCAAATCACTATTATTCTTGGTATGGATTTCTGATTGCTTATCTTGTGATGATCTTGTTAATAGTTGAGGTCGACGCAGATCATGATAAATATGACACAATACCATTAATGGGAGGGAAGAAGCTGATAATTTGTGTGCCTAAATCTTCTTTCTCTCAATTTGTCGATCTTCAATTCAGTCCTACTAACAAAACCCACTTGGAGAATGTTAGGGGCTATTCAATTGACGTTTTTAATGCTACAGTTAATTATCTTCGGAGCTTAGGTCATAATATTTCTTATGAGATTGTAGCTTTCGTGGATAATAATGGAAATAGTGCTGGGACTTACGATGAGCTAGTGCATCAGATTCCAGACAAAAAGGTTAGACCATATATGTTTGTATATATATATAATATGTATATAAGATATTGTTATTGTTTTGATTAATTTAAGAGAAAAAGAAAGGCAAAAGTACTTTTCTCACCCTCAAATTTTACATTAATTTTTAATTTTGTCCCAAATGTTTGCTTACTGTTAAATGAATTTGTCCTTAAAGTTTAGTATTTTGATCAATTTTATCATTTTCTTTTATTTCATTCAAATTTAACCACAAATTCTAAATGGCTAATAACATTTAATGTAAAATTGATAAAAAGAAAACTTAAATCCTTACTTAAATTGAAAAACACGATGAAATTTGTTATTAATTTATCTAAAGAAGTTAATCAAATTAAATCGATCAAAATAGAAAAATTTTTAAACAAAATTGACAATAAATAAATATTGAAGATGAAATTAAAAATTGATATAAAATATATGAATGAAAATATAATTTTGCCAAAAACAATTATAGAGAACTCAAGTATACATTGATTTATAGATACAAAGATATTAAATCTTTTTTGGTTGGTTGGTTGGTTTTTTTTGTTTGTTTGAAAAGTGTGATATTGTGGTTGGAGATGTGACCATTGAGGCAAATCGATCAAACTCCGTAGATTTCACACAACCCTATGTAGACACTGTTGTGAAGATGCTAGTGAAAGATCGACATAATGGACACTTGAATATGTGGATATTTGTAGCACCTTTTAGGTGGGATCTTTGGCTCTCCATCATTGTTTTCTGCGTTTATATTGGAGGTATTCTATGCTTCATGGAACGTAATGCATATCGAGATGGAGTTGAAAATTCACCAAAAATAGCATCACTCTTGTGGCTTCCTTTAGTGCAAATTGTCCTTCCTGAGGGTAAATTTTAAGTTTTTTTTTTTTACCAAAGTGCAAATTTGCTCTCATATATATATATATATTTGTTCAGTTTTCAATTTGGTCCCTATATTCTTTGGTTACACTTTTAATCTCATATCTTTGAGTCAGTTCCCAATTTGGTCCAATATCATTTTATTTGCATATTTGGTCTCATATCTTTGGGTTAGGTCCCAATTTGATCCCATATTTTTGGATCAAGTGCAATTGGTCATATATCTTTGCAAACTATTTCATTGTTAGTTCCACTTGACTCAAAGATATTGAATCAATTCTGCAACCTGGCCAAAAAATATAGGACAAAAAGTGCAACAAAAAAAATATACAAGACAAACTTGAGAACTGAGCAAAAGATATGAGACTAAAAGTGCAACAAAAAAGATATGCAGGACCAAATTGAGACCTGAAAAAAAATATGAGACCAAAAACATACTTTGACTTTTAGAAATTTATAATTTTTAGATGTTTGTCACATTAATTAATATATGTATATTATTATTAGGCAAAAGTACCCTTGTACCCCCAATGTATACGGTCATTTTCAGTTATACTCCCAAAGTTTTTTTTTGGTCAGTTGTACTCCTAAAGTATGAGATCAGTTTCAATTATACCCCAAAATTTTTTTAAGTCAATTATACCCCAAATCTTCTTTTTGTGTCAATTTTACCCTCAAATTGGGAGATATTTGAGTACAATTGACTCAAATGTGAAACATTGAGGGTATAATTGACTAAAAAAAACTTTGAGGATATAACTGAAATTGACCCTATGCTTTAGGGGTGTAATTGACCTAAAAAATTTTTTGGGAGTACAACTGAAAATGACCGCATACTTTGGGGTACCAATAGTATTCTTGCCTTATTATTATTATTGAAGCTGCAATAACTAAAGTGAAAAATTTCCTACATTTCCAGGAGAATCAGTTGGGAAGAATTGTTCTAGATTTGTGTTGGTGTTGTGGCTGATATTGGCAGTTATTCTGATGCAAAGTTACACAGCAAACTTGTCATCAATCTTGACGGTAAATCAATTGCAACCTAGTTATCCAAGTCTTGATGATCTTAGAAATGGTCAAGTCAACATAGGATACCAGAGTGGCTCATTTGTCAAAGAATTATTGGTGGAACACTTGGGATTTAATGAAACAAAGTTGATGAATTATAGCACTATTGAAGAGTATAAGAAGGCTTTAGACTTAGGAAGTAGCAAAGGTGGTGTTGATGCTATTTTTGACGAAACACCCTTCGTTAAGTTCTTCCTCAAGAAGTATAGCTCCAATTATGCTGCAGTCGGAACTAGTTACCAAACTGGTGGATTTGGCTTTGTAAGTTTTCCATCTCTTCCATGTTAATTTTCTCAATCTATTCGTTTTAAGATTTAAACAAAGATGTTTGAGATTCTATAAGAGAGTAAAATTCAACAGACAACTCTTTACCCAAAAAACATGTTTTAATAAGATCTTAATTATGTATATATATAGAAATTTTTTTGGCCTAGTATATATAGAAATTGGAGTATATGGTATTCTAACTAATTATTTAAGGCTAAATTATATTTTGGTAGCCTGAGGTATAAATCAATTTCACATGGTATCCTGTAATTTCAAAAGTGACATCTTAATGCCATATTCTACTCGTTGTTAGCACTTTAATTCGGTACCCCAAACTCACTTTCTGTTATTTTTTTTATGAAAAAAATACGTGCAGGTCACATGCATAGTCAAAAACACGAAGTCAACTCTTCAAAACTCAGATTTCACGGTTCATCCTAACAAAAACATGAAATTCTCTGCCTTCAAGTACATACTGAATCATGTTTTTTTTTAGGCTGAATCGTGAAATCTGAGTTTAAGATGGTAATTTTTGTATTTTTGACCAAGCAAATGTCTTGCATGTGCTTTTTTCGTTAAGAGGTAACAGAAAAGAAGTTTTAGGAATCTGATACCATGTAAAATATCACAGTATAAAGATTGAAACTAAGAAAATAATATCGGTGTATTGATTGATAAACTGTACAAATGTGATTTATATACATACTGAGCTTATACACTACACTCTACCAACTACTGGACTAAACTATAATACTTACTAACTATATGCTAATTGACTGTAACTAATTAGTTATTACAACTAAACTAATATTGACAGCTAAGCATCATAAATATCAGCTGGTCTATATGCCTTCGGTATCAAACTGCTAACAACGAATAGAACATGGTACTAAAATTTTACTTTTAAAAGAACATGGTATCAAGGTGAAGCCGGTCCATATCTCAAGATATCAAAGTGTAATTTACCCATCATTTATCAATAGATTTTTGTTAGGTTTAATATATCCTAACATATGTGGTATAATTTTTCAGGCATTTCCCCAAGGATCCAACTTAACCTCGTTGTTTTCTAGAGCTATATTAAATGTGACTGAAAGTGGAGAATTAGAGAATACTAAAGAATATTATTTTGGAAGCGATGACAGTGAATTCCAAGATCAATCGTCATCATCAGACACTCCTAGCCTCACTTTATATAGCTTTGCTGGTCTCTTCATGGTAATTGGAACTCTAGCATTGTTAGCTTTGGTTGTCTCCGAAAGTCGAATTTGGTGGCGAAAACATGTTGTTATGTCGGCAAAATCTTACAGCAAAAAAATGTTGACTTGGAGTTTTAAAGTAGCTAATCGATTAAAGGAAGGATCTAAAGTACTCCCAGAAAATGTTGGCTCACTAGAAGATGATCAACCAAATAACTATCCAAGAATTCGTTCTAGACCACTTTCTTCCATCACAGATATTGAGACATTACCAGTATAAAAAACAACCGTGTTGTATATATATGTACATATATGCACACATATGTATTAGGCTGTATTACATATCATGCATATTTGTATATTTGTATAAAAGACATCTTACCAGTTTTTGTTAGGACCAATGGGAGTCTCAGGACTGTCGTAAATAAGTTAGCTAGGTCTCTTGCTGTAAATAAATTATAAAGGATTAAATTATTTTTTGGTCCCAAACTCACATTTGAATCTAATTTGACTTCATTTCTTGACAATCTCAAAGTAACCCATAGTTCTAAACTTGTCGTTTTCAAACTTGAAACGAGAGAAATAGGATCTATTTCACTTGTTTGACCATGAAATGAATTAATGACCTATTTTCAAGATTTTATTTGACTTCGTTTGTCAACAGCTTCAACTAGAAAAGGAAAATACTAATTAAAAAAGCAACCCCTTGCTCACATTCTAACTTGATAAGAGATAAATATGACAATGCAACATTAGTAGCTTGGAATCAAAATAAAATAAATAGCAACATTTAGGACCAACATAAAACTTTTGAAAATTTAAGACCGAAATTAAGTTAAGAACATACATTTAATTAGGACCAATTTGAGCATTGGACTTAAAATTTATGAATACCTATTAAATGTAATTATTTTATTATTCCTAATTAAGATTCAATTTACTTATCTAATTGACTTACTATTCCCTTTAGAGTCAATCACTGAGCTTCCTGGAAATTATAAGTTTATTATAATTTATATCCACTTTCGTTCTCCGTTTTTGTTTTGAAAATGTTGGGTCCGTTTGGTACCTAAATAGCTATGTAAAGTAAAGTGTTTTACGATGAAAAAATTATGAGGGAAATGAAAGTAGTTGAGGGAATGTAAAGTAGGTAAAGATTTAAAGTGTTTGGTATAAAAAGTTAAGGGAGGGAAAGTAAAATAGATATAAAAAGAAAATGACAAAAATGCCCTTCCCACAATTACCACAAAATTACTTTTTTATTTACAAAAAGGTCCCTCTTTATATACAAAAAGGTCCCTAACCTAAATCCTAAAAAAAAATTGGTGGGTGGTGGTGGTGGTGGGGGGTGGTGGGTGGTGGTGGAAGAAAATGAGATGGGAGTGAGAGNTACAAGTTGATAGTTTAATTCTTAAAAGTCCAATTTATATAATATTTTATAATATATATCTAAAATTTATATAATCAATACATTTTAATTATTTTATTTTTAAATGTTGATCTCTCTTTAAAAAATGAATTATCAAAGGATATTGACTTAAAATTGTTCAGCACTAAAATATGTAAATCGAACTTTAATGGAATATTTTTTCGACATTACTTTTTAGGTCAAAGTATAAATTTGGTCTCATATTTTTTTTTTTGAGTTTCCAATTTTGGTACTGTATCTTTTTTTCTTTCACTTTTAGTTTCATATCTTTGCAAAAGGTCCCAATTTGGTCCCATATTATTTTTGGTCTTATATCTTTGATTCAGGTTGCAGAATTGGTCTCATATATTTGCAAAGGTATGAGACCACTTCTGCACCTGATCCAAAGATATATGACCAATTTTGCGATTGACCCAAAGATATAAGACCAATTCTGCAATTGACCGAAAGATATGGAACCAAGTTGGGACCTAACCCAAAGATATTGGACTAATAGTACAACAAAAAAAGATATGGGACCAAATTGGGAACTGAACAAAAGATATGAGACCAAATTTGCACTATAACCTATTTTTTATAATTAGTCTCAAAGTGGTTATATCTCTCATTTCAAGTTCAAATATGACATATTCAAAGTTATGAGTTACCCGTCTCCATTCCTTTCTCAGTGTCAAAGCCTGCACAACAACCTACAGACCAGGGCCACAACGCACCTCTGGCTGTCAATATCGCAACCGAAGTCTTTGAGCAAGCAATCGAACCATGGAAGAACTCAGTCATCATCCGAACTTTCGGAATATCGTTCGAGGTGAACCAGCTTGCAGAGATGTTATCCAAGGCTTGGAAAATCAGAGGATCGCTTAGTCTCCTTCCAATAGGACATTTCTCGTATATCGGCAGCTTTTCAAACATAAACGATTTATGGTTTGCCTACTCACATGGTCCTTGTCGGCTCCAAGGTCACCTCGTTTCCATCAGGCCATGGGAAAAAAGATTCAACCCAGCTCTGCATTGCAAAGAAGCGTTTGCCCCTGTTTGGCTGCGCTTACCAGATATCCCTGTTGAATTTTTTGACCGAAGGATTTTGGTTGAAGTTGGAAATACTTTGGGGAAATTCCTCATCACGGATTCAGTTACACACAACTTAAACAGAGCTTCATTTGCTCGTATGTGTGTGCTCATCGATCTTGCCAAGGATCTCCCCAACGAGGTATTCATTGATGGCTGCACACAAACAGTTGTCTTTGAAGGTAATTTAGGTTTCTGCCACCGATGTGGCCGCTCAGAGCACACTGTGTCGACGTGCAGAACGCTTCCGATGCCGCCGCCGTCGAGCAAAACCAGGTTTGAGCAGGCCAGATCCAAAAATGGCCAGCCTAACCGTTTCAGCGCCAAAAATTCGAATTCAAAATTGAATGCAATTCCGAAGTCAAAGTCAAACCATATCCATATGGATCTGCCCAGGAAAAGGCCCACTTCCACGAGGCCCATCTCCCCTTCGCAACCCTTGGGCCAAAATCACAGATGCAAGGACTCTTACCCATCCAAATCCATTAAATCTAAAGACAAGGGTAAAGGCATTATCTCTGACTCTCAGCCTCCACATCAGGACAAGCTTGCGACCCCACCTTTTAGTGTTTCCATTTTTGACCCTTCAACATCTCGAAGTCTGCCCAATTCTATCCACCATCGGACCAGTACCCCGATTGATCGAAAAGAGATGGCACAACAGCTGGACCCTTTTTCTGGACAATACACAGTGGATATTGATTTGATCTCCCCTTTGGCTATTGTCCCGTACAAACCAGCTGAGAAAGCTATCCTACCCTCTGGAAATCGAGCCCCAAAATCTGCCCCTGAATACAACTCTCTTCACTCTTCTCAGCTATCTCAACCCTCCCCTTTCGTGGACCAAGCTCCCATTAACACCATTTCTAGCTCTACACCAACCTCTGAAACGGCAGACCCGATTTCCAATTTGCTGTTGCTTGACGTTCCCAAATTACGCCACACTCTCGCGTCTGCTTCGATGTCTTCTACCACCCCCCCCTTATACCAGAATCGCGCATCAAAAACACCTCCCTACCCAAAAATCCCCCAGCATCACTACATCGACACTCAACACCTCTGAAGATGCCAAGAGTCCCTGCGCAAGTGTTGGCAGATCGACGACGGAGGTCCGTCCTGCGCCAACGCTTCCTCCGTGCTCGGACTGTTTTCCGACAATCATTCCACCTTGCCCGCAAAATGCCAGCGATTATTCCAACTCTAGCAAGGTTCCAAGGAGACTTCATCCAACTATCTCTATCGACTTCTGGGGAGTGGAACCGATACCAATCAAATCACGAGCTGTTCAATCACCATCAGTCCCAACTTGTGTATCCTCACAAAATTTGGGACAACCTCATGTTGGCTCTGGCCACTCAGAAGCCTTGGCTGGAGAAATGGGCGTTGCTAGTAGCCGATGCTCTCTTCGGGATCATCCAAAACAGAGAACTAAAATTATATATGGAAGCTCTGCTAGCAAATGGACTCATACTGATCATCCCGCCGGCGCGTATATGGCATGTTCAGATGCAGAAGCCGGAGTTCAGGGAGCACATCCTAGACCAACTTCTGGTCAGAAGGAATTTGACAACGCTGTCTGTCAACCATCTCCTCCGTTGGAATTACTCCGACATCGTGACGATTGTGGCAGACAGGAAGCTCTATGCCACCAGAATTCATATGGCAGCACATTTGGCGATCAGCGCAGGGGCTTTAGATTACCATCTCTCCTGCGACCCCTTTCTGAACTGGGATGTTGAACGTCCTGGAGCCACCCTCCAAGACTATCCCTCTGATGATAGTGAGGAAAGTACGGCCAGAAACTTTCCATCCAGATTTCCAATCATGAAGCCACTAAATATCTTAGCTTGGAACGTTCGCGGTGCTGGTGGTGCACAATTTCGAAGAGCTTTTATGGAGCTAGTTGGGAAGCACAAACCCAATATTGTTCTAATCACAGAGACACGGGTGGGGGGTGATCGAGCTGAAGCCATTATTAGTTCGCTGGGTTTCTCTGCTCATTACACTGTGGATCCAATGGGATATGCTGGGGGCTTGTGGCTGCTTTGGAATAATGAAGAAATCACTATGCACGTTGAAAGCCACACGTTCCAGGAGATTTATGCGATTGCAGAGGTTAGTCACTCGCTCCGTGTTCTTCTAACTTTCGTGTATGCTAGCCCTATTAGAGATAGAAGGAAGATTCTTTGGCAAAATTTATGCAATATTGCCCCGTCTGTTGATATTCCATGGCTAGTATGTGGTGATTTTAATGATATATTACATGTATCTGAAAAATGGGGATCTAGAACTGCTAATGGGGCTAGGATTTCTGATTTTAGAAATTGCTTAGATTGCTGTGGGCTCACTGATTTGGGTTTTTCGGGCCCTAAGTACACTTGGATTAATAAGAGAGCTGAGGGAGGGCTTGTTCTTGAAAGACTGGATAGATTTTTGGGTAATGGGAATTGGATTTCCTCATTCCCTGATGCCATCAATTACCATTTACCCCGGTTTAAATCTGATCATTCTCCAATCTTCCTCAAAACACATCCTTCTATCAACTCTTGGGGTAGAAGACCCTTTAGATGTGAGAGCATTTGGCTAAGGCAACCTGAATTCCTAAACATTTCTCGAGAAGTCTGGCATTCGGCGGCTTCATCTACGGAAGCTCTTACTCAACTCCAAATAAAGGCGACGGAATGGAACCGGAATTCCTTTGGAAACATTTTCCAACGGAAAGCCAGACTCATGAGGCGCATTGATGGGGTGCAGAGAGCTCTTTCCACACACCCGAATGACTTTTTAAACAAGCTCGATAGCGAGCTTAATAAAGATCTTCTCGATGTTCTACTCCTCGAGGAAGAACTTTGGGCGGCTAAGTCTAGAATCAGCTGGTTAAACCTTGGTGATTCCAATACTTCCTTCTTTCACTCTTCGGTGATTGGCAGGCGTCGAAGTAATAGAATCATCTCCATTAAAGACAATCGAGGAAACTGGATATATGACTTGGACACAATTCGTGCGCTGTTTATATCCCATTTCAGAACCCTTTTTGAGTCGGCAAACACCATTCCTATCCAATCTATTTTGCCTTGCCATGCTGTTCCTGAGGATTCCTTATCATGTGACATTCCCTCAATCATGGAGATAAAAGACGCTCTGTGGGATCTCAAGCCTAACAAGGCTCCTGGTTACGACGGGTTTCAAGCAAGCTACTATCAAAAATGCTGGGATTCCATCAACCCTGTGCTTTGTCATGATATCCAAAATTGCTTCTCAAATGAGTCTATCCCGGCTGAATGGAACCTTTCTCTCATTTGCTTGATTCCCAAAGTTAGCAATCCGTCGGAAGTCAATCACTATCGGCCCATCAGTTTGTGCTCAACTATATACAAGATAGTAACCAAGATCCTTGTCAAAAGATTAAAGCTTGTTCTCCCCAAGCTTATATCTTTCAACCAAGGAGCCTTTGTCCCGGGAAGGACACCTAGTGACAACATTGTCATGGCTCAAGAAGTGATCCACTCTTTCTCCATTAAAAAGGGTCAATCCAATTGTTGGATGATGATTAAACTTGATCTTGAAAAGGCCTATGACAAGCTCAGTTGGAAGTTCATTTGTGATACTCTCTCCAACTTCCTTTTTCCCCCCAAGTGGACTAACATCATCAAGCAATGCATCTCTTCTGTAAATCATGCTATCATCTTTAACGGCACGGTTTCAGAGTTCTTTTCTCCGAAACGAGGGATCCGTCAAGGAGATCCTATCTCCCCGTACCTGTTCATCCTGTGTATGGAAATTCTCACTTCTCTCATTGATGAAGAGGTGAAGCGCAAGCGTTGGAGTGCTGCAAAGTTTAAGGATATCACCATCTCTCACCTTCTCTATGCAGATGATGTTCTTTTGTTTGCAAAAGTGAATAAAAAGAGCATCAAAAGTATTGATGGTGTTCTAAATACCTTCATGAAGGCCTCGGGTCTCAACGTTAATTTGTCAAAGTCTTCGGTTTGGTTTTCCCCAAATACATCCCTTGATCTCAAATCCCTTGTTTCTTCCTCCTTGGGCATCAAGGAATCTTCTTCTCCAGGTACATATCTTGGTATTCCGCTTGGCATTAGGGGAAAGAAAAAAGACTTTGACTGTGTGATTGAAAAGATCAAATCTAGATATGCTTCTTGGAACAGCAGGTACTTGTCTCCAGCGGGGAAAATGACTCTCATAAACTCTGTCTCTGCTGCTGTCTCGGCTTATTACATGCAGACCATGCCTTTCCCTAAATCTGTTTGTGCTAATATTGACCGCTGCACTAGAGATTTCTTCTGGAATTCTATCAATGGCAGGAAAAAGCTTCATTTGGTCAAGTGGAATGATATCTCTAGACCCTTAGAAGAAGGAGGTTTAGGTTTCTTTAAATCTTCTCAACGTAATGATGCCTTCTTAGCCAAACTCTTCTGGCGTATGACTCAGGAACCTGAAGCTACTTGGGCTAAATTATGCCGCATCTCCTTCAATAAAAGGACCAAAAAATCCATCATCTCTAAATGCCTTCAAAGAGGAAAGACTATTTTTGATATGGGGGCTAAATATACAATCCACTCCGGATTGCAAACTTCTTTGTGGGATCACAAATGGCTTCCTAATGGCAATTTACGAAGTCTTATTGCTGGCCCACTTCGGATGCATGAGTACAACCTCAAGGTAGCTGATGCTTTCAATGAAGCTGGCTTTTGGAACTGGAATTGCTTCTCTTTTGTGTTTAGCCAGGAAATCTACAATGAGATCATTAGTATCCCTAGAAACCCATTTTCAGAGACTAACGATACTATTAGTTGGGGTCCTAATCCGGATGGGGATTTCTCTGTCAAATCAGCTTACCAACTGATTTGCAATGCAAAACATAACTCCACCTCAAGTTGGAAATGGGTGTGGAAAATCAAGTGTCATCCTAGACACAAGTTCTTTGTTTGGCAGGTCTGTCATAATTCCATCCCCTCTAACAGATTACTTTTTGATAGGGGTATTGCTCAACATCCCTACTGTGTGCTTTGTGGGATAGAGGATGAAACCATTGACCATTTATTTATTTTTTGCGATCTTGCTGTTCATATCTGGAAATTCTTCAAAGTACCGCAGGATTTTTTCAGTGTCAACCATTCTAACTTCCAAACCTGGTTCAAAAAGTGGGCAACTTCGAAAGATCTCTCAAATCTTCACATTCCTTTTGGCACTTGCTTCATCTATGGTGTCTGGAGCATTTGGTTAGCGAGAAACAAAAAACTCTTCTGCTATGAACCTGTCCTGCCTTCTGCTGTTGCCAATAAGGCTCTGTTCGCTGCTGCGGAATTCTTCCATTTGGCCAATGAACGCCAGCTATCAACTCCAACCAGTCATTCCACTCCCATTGCTTGGAAGCCACCTGCTGAAGGGTGGTTGAAAATCAATGTTGATGGAGCTTGCAACACGAATTCAAACAACATTTCAGTCGGAGGGGTGATCAGGAACCATCTCGGCAGCTGGATCATCGGTTTCAATCAATTTATGGGGATTGGAAATAGTGTTCTGGCTGAAGCTTGGGCTGCACTCATAGGCATTAGGCTTGCTCTGTCACAGGGCATTGAGAATATTTGGCTTGAGTCTGATTGCTTAATTGTTGTGAATATGCTGCTGAATCCATCTGATAATAACCTTCACCCTATTGCACCTTTATTAAATGCTTGCAGGTCCAGTCTTATCCTTTTTAAGAACGTCAAGATATCCCATGCGTTGCGAGAAGCAAACCAGGTTGCAGACCTCCTTGCTGCATCTGCTATGAAGTCTAGGAATGATTATGCTGTTTTCGTCTCCTGCCCTGCTTTTGTTTCAGCAGTGTTCAATGCTGATTTTGTAGGCACTCATTTCCCTCGTGGAATTGGGTAGCTATCTGTTAGGGGCTTTAAGTTATGCTTTTCTGTTTTTTCCTTTTCTGCTGCTTTCTGCTATTTCTATTGTAATGAACCTGTTTACCTTTTAATGCATCCGAATTTCCACGAAAAAAAAAAAAAAGTTATGAGTTACTTTTGAGGAGTATTTCATATTTAGTTGAAGTCGTCAACAAAAAAGGCCAAATCGGGTTTCGAAAGTAGATTGTTCGTTTCATGGTCAAACAAGTAAAGTTTGTCATATCTCCCGATCTCGTTTTAAGTCTAAATGCAATGATTTTGAAATTATGTATGAATTCTTGAGAGTCCTTTCTCTTTGAATTGAGACCATTAGTAAATGAAGTCAAATCACATCTTAGAAGTAAATTTGGGAACAATTTAAAAAATTATGAAAATATGCAGGACCAATATGAAATAAATGAAAAATTTACAACTAATTTGAAAATATGCAGAACCACTTTTAGTCCTATATTTTTGCAAAGAATTTTGTCGTTAGTCCCACCTGACCCAAAGATATGAGACTAAAGGTCTATTTGGATAAGATTAAGAGCAGCTTATAATTTGATCAGCTTATGAGCAGATTATGAAAAATCAGATTATATTAAGAATGTTGTTTAGATTAGATTTGTAAAAGTAGATTTTTTAGTGTGAAATTATTTAAATAAGTATATAATGACTGTGGGTGGTAGATAGAATGGTATGAGAATTGATAAATTGTATATGGATAAAAATGGAAGAGAAATTTACTTTTTGATTTTGTAAAGTTGTTGAATAATTCTACACTTGATCCAAAGTTATGAACCTAATTTTACAATCTAGCCAAAAGATATTGGATCAATCTGCAACCTGACTCAAATATATGAGACCAGGAAAGCAATAAGTGAACAAATATGAAACCTGAGCAAAAGATGTGAGACAAAAAATACAACAAAAGAAGTTATGAGACTAAATTGATATCTAAGCAAAAATTATGGGACCAAAAGTGCATTTTAGCCTATTTATTAAATATTGAATAAGTCTAATAATTGTTACTTTCGTTTGTTATGTCATTTGTTAGGAGATGGAGTTTTGTTATTATTTAATTACAAATAAAATAACAGTATATATAGTTTTTTTTTACCAGAAACAGTATATATAGTTTAGTAAAAACAAAAAGTCGTTTAAATTAGAGAGAGACAGAGAGTAATAAATTAATTAAACTAGTTTTATATGTCTACTTACTCTTTTTCATTGTTGAGACAACTCAATCATTTCTTAAATTTACTCAATGCTCGGTAGTGCAAATAATTTAGTTGTTGTACTTAGCTTGTTGAAGAGAACTCAAGTCTTTACACAAGAAATTAACAAAAATGAAATCGTTGGACTAAATTTTAATTAGAATGATTCTATTGATTAATTAATCAATTTTCAAATTGTAGTTTTATAATTTTTGATAACGTCAAAATTCATTTTCTTGTTTGGATGACTTTTCAAGTCTTGTCATATATATTCCCCAATCATATCCTAGCTAGTTTTTTTTAAGCACTTTTGGTCAAAAAATCAAGCAAAGACTGGCTTCTAATGCCAACGTAACAAAAGAAACCACTGCAGTTTTGTCATATATAGCAAGTTGGGCTCTGTTCATATATTTTTTTTTTGTTAAAATATAAATGTGGTCTCATATCTTTTTTTTTTAATTCCTAATTTGGTCCTGTATTATTTTGTTGTTGCACTTTTAGTCTCATATCTTTGGGTCAAATTCTAATTTGGTCCAATATTTTTAGGTTAAGTGCATAATTGGCCTCGTATTTTTGGGTCAAGTAGTGAAACTAACGATGAAACCTTTTACAGAGATATGAAACCAATTCTCCAACCAAACCGAAAGATATGAGACCAAAAATGGGACCTTTTACAAAAATATGGGACCAAAAGTGTGAGAAAAAAGATACAAGACCAAATTAGGAACTGAGCAAAAGATATGAGATCAAATTTTCATTTTAACATTTTTTTTTTGTTCCAAAGGACTCTGTTCCTCTGCTTGTGCAAAAATTGGTAAAAATTTTATATGCCCATTGTGATTTGATTTCTTTCTATTTGTCCATTTAAAATTGAGAATTAATTAAGACTGAAAGATTCAAAATCTCAAATTAAACAAGCTTGTGATCATCTATACGCTTTTTGGTTAAGATCAAGTGTGTTTAGTAACAAGTTTTTGATAACATGACACATTGATCATAATCTGGCTTTCTTCCTTTGCAAGTCTCTAGGATGGATTCAACTCATCCTTTAATTTCTTGGAACTTAAGCTATCTCTACTTGATGACCACGGTGAATAGTTCTACAAAATACACATATATGTCATTTATTGAATTTCCAAGGTTCACATTAAATCTTTGATTCTAGTCATTTTCCTGAATTTTCCCGAAATTAATAGCGACAGAGACATGATGCTTACCATGATTTGAACATGCTGGTCTTCATTATCAATCGATAGGTCCAATTTCACAAGTGTGGAAAAGAATATTCAACAAATGAAAGTATCACAAATACTAGACTTTTCTTTTAGTCTTCTTATTCTTCTAGAGTTGTAGTAAATAAAGGAATCATATCAGCATATTCTTAAAATAGGCTATATATATATATATATATATATCTCCATCTCCCGTTAGCTAGCAATTTAATTCATTCATTTTTCATTTGATGGATCACCCTAATAATTACTACTCCCACTTCTTTATTTCTTGTCTTGTCTTGTTAATTATAGCTCAAGTAGTCGTGGAAGGTCATGATAATGATGATACATTAATGGGAGGGAAGAAGCTGATAATCGGAGTGCCTAAAACTGGTTTCACTCAATTTGTGGATCTACAATTTAGTCCTACTAATAAGTCCCAATCGGTGAAGGTTGCTGGCTATGCCATTGACGTTTTTAATGCTACAGTTGCTCATCTTGAGAGTTTAGGTTACAATATTTCTTTCGAGTTTACAGCTTTTGTGGACCATAATGGAAACAGTGCTGGGAGCTACGACGACCTACTGCACCAAATTCAAGAAAAAAAGGTTCGAATTTGGATATATTATTAGTTTTTTACGCCTTGACGAGTTAACGGTAATGTAAATATTTTTTTCGCTAAATTGCACTTTTGGTCTCATAACTTTGTCAAAAGTCTCAATTTGGTCCCATAACTTTGGAAAAGGTCTCAATTTGGTCCCTAACTTTTTTTGTTGCAATTTTGGTCCTATAACTTCTGAAAACGTCCCACTGTTGGTCTAAAGCTGATTTCCATTCATTTTCTGCCGTTAAAGATGATTTGACATACTGAGTTGAATGATAATGTGGCAAATATGGGTGAAGTGGGTTTAACGACAGATAATGAATGGAAATCAACTTTGGACCAACGGTGAGACATTTTCAAAAGTTATGGGACCAAAATTGCAATAAAAAAAGTTATGGGACCAAATTGAGACCTTTCCAAAGTTATGAGACCAAAATTGCCACAAAATATTATGGGACTAAATTGAGACTTTTGCCAAAGTTATGGGACCAAAACTGCACTTTAACCTATTTCTTTTGAAGTTTTGATCAAAGTGCAATTTTGGTCCCTTATCTTTTGGATTGGTTATAACCCAGTCTTTTATATTTTTTTGTTACAATTTTGGTCCACTAAGTTTTTCAAAGTTTCACTCTTTGGTTTTAATGACTGAATGTGATTATATATCTCTCGTTTCGAGTTCAAATGCGATAAGTCCTGAGCTACATGTTTTTTGTGAGTCTTTTAATTTTTTATCTAGTTGAGGTCGTCAACAAACAAGGTCAAATTGAGTTATGAAAGTAGGTCACTCATTTCATAGTCAAACAAGCGAAGTTGGTCTTATTTATCTTATATTTCAATTAAGTTTGATTACTATGAATTCAAAGTTATAAGTTACTCTTGACGAGTCCTTTTTCTGCTCAATTGGGACAGTAAGCAAATGAGGTCAAATCCGAACTAAAAATAATTTTCCACAATTTTTCAATTTTTTGGTTTCAGAATCATTTTTCGAGCCCAATTGGGTGAATAAAAATGACACATCAAGAGTAACACGTAGCTCTAATATCATCACAATCGAATTTGAAAAGAGAGAGATAGATGACTAACTTTGCCCATTTGACTATTAAACCCAGGACCCATTTTAATTCGGAGCCCTATTTGACTTTGTTCACTGATTGTCCCTATTAGACAAAGAAATTAAATGACTCATCAAAAACAACATGTAGCTCAAGATTTGTGACATTTGAACTTGAAATAAGAGAGGTATGACTACGTTAAGTCGTTGGGACCAAGGAGTGAAACTTTTAAAAAACTTGGAAGACCAAAATTTCAACAAAAAAATAAATAAGGGACTCGATCGCAATCTATTCCGAAGATAAGGGACCAAAATTACACTTTCATCTAAAACTATTTTAATCGAAAATATTGTTTTGAAACAAATATTAAAAAAAAAATCTTAATTTTATTATATATTTAAGTAATAAAAATAAATTATGATTTTTTAAAAAATTTTGTCAAATAACTTCCTCCTATTTTTTTTTCGTTATTTTAAAATAATATAAATAATCTATTCTCACCATTTATATATATATATATATATTTTATTGTATGTAATATTTAATTTTATTATATGATTATTTGGAAGAATGATGATCCGAAAACCCCAAAACAATATCTAATATATATATATACTTATATTATATGTATGAGAGGTGTTTTGGTTGGTCAAAATTAATTTCATTTCGAAAGTAGTAGATGGATTTAAGAAAGTGAAAACTTATTATTTGGTCTTTTAATTTTCACACTTCTAACGATTTAGTCCTTGAATAATAGAAATATACTATTTAGTCACTGAATAATTACAAATGTCAAATCAAACGTTACATGCATATTTCCGTGCCCGGCACGGAAAGGCCCTAGTATACCTATATGATTTTATACAAACAAAGATATTAATTGCTTGTTTTTTGTTTGTTTTTGTTTGAAAAGTATGATGTTGTAGTTGGAGATGTGACCATTGTGGCAAATCGTTCAAACTACGTGGATTTTACACTGCCCTACGCAGAAGCTGCTGTGACGATGCTAGTGAAAGATCGACATTATGGACACTTAAATATGTGGATATTTGTAGCACCTTTTAGGTGGGATCTTTGGCTCTCCATAATTCTCTTCTGTATTTTCATCGGAGGTATTCTATTAATCATGGAACGCAATGTACATGGAGAAAATGGAGGAGTTGAAAAATTTCCAAATAGAGCATCCTTCTTGTGTCTTCCTGTAGCCCAAATTGTCCTTCCTGAGGGTAAATCTTAAGTTATTTTCTTTTTAATTTTTAGGTCAAAGTGTACTTTTCGTCTCGTAACTTTTGCTCAAGTCTCAATTTAGTTTCATAACTTTTTTTTGTTGCACTTTGGTCCCATACCTTTTGCGCGCTCCGGTTGTAGATTTGGTCCCGTGTTACACTTTTGGTCTCATTTCTTTGTGTCAAGTTGCAGAATTGGTCCCATATTTTTGGATTATGATGGGTCTGACGATAAATTTTTTTACAAAGATATGACACTAATTCTACAACCTGACCAAAATATATGAGACCACAAATGATAAGAGACCAAATTTGCAATTTTTTGCAAAAGATATGAGACCAAATATGCAACAAAAAAAGTTATGAGATCAAAAGTATACTTTGACCTAGTTACTATTTGTATGTATATTGTATAATATATATATTATATATCGATGCCCTAATTTAATTTAATGCACAACTTTCCTACATTTCCAGGAGAATCGGTTGGGAAGAATTGCTCTAGATNTGAATTTTTTTACAAAGATATGAGACTAATTCTACAACTTGACCAAAATATATGAGACCACAAATGATAAGAGACCAAATTTGCAACCTTTTGCAAAAGATATGAGACCAAATATGCAACAAAAAAAGTTATGAGATCAAAAGTATACTTTGACCTAGTTACTATTTGTATGTATATTGTATAATATATACATTATATATCGATGCCCTAATTTAATTTAATGCACAACTTTCCTACATTTCCAGGAGAATCGGTTGGGAAGAATTGCTCTAGATTTGTATTGGTGTTGTGGTTAATATTGGCATTTATTCTGATGCAAAGTTACACAGCAAACTTGTCATCAATCTTGACTGTAAATCAATTGCAACCTAGTTATCCAAGTCTTGATGATCTTAGAAATGGTCAAGTCAACATAGGATACCAGAGTGGCTCATTTGTCAAAGAATTATTGGTGGAACACTTGGGATTTAATGAAACAAAGTTGATGAATTATACGACTGTTGAAGAGTATAAGAAGGTTTTAGACTTAGGAAGTAGTAATGGTGGTGTTGATGCCATTTTTGATGAAGTTCCCTTCGTTAAGTTCTTCCTCAAGAAGTATAGCTCCAATTATGCTGCAGTCGGAACTAGTTACCAAACTGGTGGATTTGGTTTTGTGAGTTTTCTATCTCTTCCATGTTATTTTTTTTGTTTAAACTCTCATTTTGGTCCTCAAATTATTGGGTAAGTTTTATTTTGGTCCTAAAACCTTTATTTTGCTTTGTTTTGATCCTCAGGTTTTCATATTTGTTTCATTTTGGTTCCCAAAATATGATTTCGTCGGGTTTTGTCATTATTTATAACCTGGGCAGTTATGATGGACCATTTCTCTTATATATATATATATATGTATTATAATAGAATTGACAAAAAGAGAAAGAAACTTTTTTATTTTTAATTAGCCACAAATTGAAGATAAAAATCAACCGAAAAAATAATTTTTTTTTTCTTTTTTCTCTTTTCATGCTCACTTATTATGACACATATGAAAAAGAAATGATTCATCTCAACTTTCCAAGTTAGAAATAATGGTAGAAGCCGTATAAAATTACATTTTGAGGACCAAAACAGGACAAATGTGAATGTTTAAGGACCAAAACGGAGTAAAAAATAGTTTTAGGATCAAAATGAAACTTATCTCATAGTCCAAAGATCAAAATGAGTATTTGATCTAATCTTTTCCACGTTTTAAGATTTAAACAAAGAATGATTAATCCTTATATGAAATTCTAAAGAGAGTACAATTCAAATAGACAAACACCCTATTCAGAGAAAAAAAAAATTGTTTTTATTAAGACTTGAACAAAATATCTTATTTATTTATAGAAATTGGAGTACATGATATTCAACCAATTATTTTTTATTAATCGATTTTTGTTAGTTTTAACATATACTAACATATATGTGGTTTTTTTTTTTTAATTCAGGCATTCCCCCAAGGATCCAACTTAACCTCATACTTTTCTAGAGCTATATTGAATGTGACTGAAAGTGAAGAAATGGATCATATTAAAGAATATTATTTTGGAAGCAATGAAAATGAATTCCAAGATCAATCATCATCATCTTCATCATCAGAGACTGCTAGCCTCACTTTATATAGTTTTGCTGGTCTCTTTATGGTAATTGGAATTCTAGTATTGTTAGCTTTGGTTATCTCCGAAAGTCGAATTTGGTGGCGAAAACATCTTGTTATGTCGGCAAAATCTTACAGCCAAAGAATGTTGACTTTGAGTTTTAAAGTTGCTAATCAATTAAAGGAAGGCTCTAGAGTACTCCCAGAAAATGTTGGCTCATCACTAGATGATCAACCAAATGACTATGCAACAATTCATTCTAGACCTCTTTCTTCCATCACAGATATTCAGACATTGCCAGTATAAAAAACAACCGTGTTGTATATATAAATAGGGTTGTATAATAATAAGCATCTAAAGATCTTATTTTTTTATTTGTTTATTTTTTTTTCATATATGCATATTTGTATAAAAGACATCCTACCAGTTTTGGCAAGGACCAACAGGAGTCTCATAGGTCTGTGGTAAATAAGTTAGGTCTCTTGCTGTAAAATAATTATAAATTAACTCACTTTTTTATCTCAAACTCATTTTTTAGTCTGATTGGACTTTATTTACTCACAGTCTCAACTCTCAACTAGATGAATAAAACCAATAATCCTATCTCCCTAGGGTTAGGGTTTGAGCGGCGCCGCCCCTCTTCTTTTTCTCTCCATGAGAGTTCCCTTTCTCTCCTCCGTGCGAGTTTTCTTTCTCTCTCATTGTGAGAGTTTCTTGGTTAGGGTAGATGATGGTGGCTCGTGTTGATGGTGCTTCGAAAACATAAGAGGACGAGGGCAGTGCGATGGATGAGGTAGACGAGGACTATTCAAGTTTTCGGAAGAAGTGCACGATGGTGGATATAACAATGCGGTGGTTCTACCACTGTTTCGATTTCGTTCAGAGGGGCTCGACGTGAAGCTTGGCGAGGCTTTGGCGTCTGAGGATCTGTTGGGGGAAGGAAGTTTCACAGGTTTTTTGGCTTTGGTGAGTGTCCTATTTGAAATGGATAAATCGTTTATCTCTGGTTTGTTAATTCCTGGATCTGTTCTTGATAGATTTTGGAGATTTGTCATGTTTGTTAGTGTTGGGGAATATAGAGTCAGCGCAGCGGAAAAACACAGTAAATTAAAATTTAGCACAACTCTATAATTCCCTTCCAGGATCCACTATTTGAATTTATGCTAGTAAAAGAAGAATGTATACCTCAAATCAATCGGTGGGTTTGAATTCTGCGATTCCGAGAAGTCCACTCGAGCATTTCCTCCCTCTGCCGGTAATCCACACGTACAATTTTGTAGACACCGAGGTGCTAGCCTCCAATTCTTTTCTCCAAAAGAATTCGGGAACCAATCTACGGTTCTTGAATGATCAAGAACAATTCTTGAACACTCAAGAGAGGGTGGCGCAACTCACACACAAAACCCTAAAATTATAAGGTGTAGGTCGAACTTTCTCTCTCTAAGAAGAAAGTCGACTTTCTCTCACAAAATTAGGTCACACGAATTTTCCTCTCAATTGGAATGAGTTGAAATTTTCTCTCTCTTGAGAATGAATAGCATTAGGCGACTTGCCTAGTGTGTGTATGTTTAAATAGAGTTAATTTCCTAACTCATGAAATTAGGGAATTATAATAAAGAAAATAGGGATTCCCTAAATCTTGAATTATGATATTACACTAATATTATAATTCAAAATCAATAGGCAATTTAAATTTAAATTTCAAGATCAAATCTTTGAAAACTAAATCTTGAATGCCCAATCCCTATTGGTCCAGAGGATTTGAATTCTTAATTAAAATATTACATTAATATCTTAATTTGAAATTCAAAATGCAATCTTGAAAACCAAAATGCAAGATCAAATCTTGCCCATTGGATTACCCTCATGCGCCATCCTCCTTCTCTTTTCTTAGGAATTTAATAATTAAAACAACAACCCTAATTCTTATGAAGTTATAACCAATTATTAATTTCCCTAACAAATTGAATTAAAATATTACCTTAATATCTTGAATTCAAATTTGAATCTTGAATTCAAATTCCCTAATAATATTGAATTAAAATATTACCCTAATATCTTTAATTCAAACTTGAATCTTGAAAACAAAATCAAATCTTAAATTCAAATTCAAATCTTGATTTAATTAACAAAACATTTCCATTAATTAAATTAAGACCCTATGAGGCGCCACCCTCACTCCCTTGTCTTCTAATATTAAAGAATTTAATAAATCAATAATCTCCTAACTTTTAGGAAGCTTATTTAATTTATTATTCCCTAATATTTTAAAGAAGAATCTAATTGTAAATAGATTAATCAAATTAACTATTTAACAATTAATATATTTAAACTTGTCTAACAAATTTAAATATCATAAACGTAGATATTATTTAAGACAAGACTTCATGTCCTAAGACACTCAACTATGTCTTAAATCGTGTCACTAAAGTGACTCACGAATTAACCCTAATTCGTGTCCCTTAGTGGTGTCTTGATCTTGCTCATGTGTGACCCAGTAGGCCTCACGTGAAGTTGGCAGCAAGCCATCTCTACGACTCACAAGTTGAGAGCGGACTCTAGCAAGCCATCACGACTACCCAAAACACGTGAGTTATCGTTTTATCAAAACCGATTTAACCTTAGTACCACCTTGTCATAAAACCTATTGTCACACGATATTTGGTCTTGGATAAGGCACGGGAAAGTCATCCTTAATCCAAACCATAACTTTCTCGATTTCCTGAGTTAGTCCCATTTCCCTGTGTGGCCACACATTCCTTGGACAGACTCATCGAGGGTGCCAGTTAAATATCTCTTATCTTGATGAGGGACAAAATTCCATTTTGGTCAACCACATTCCTCAGCACGGTAAACAACCAAACTCGTACCTAGCCTGTATGGCTACCCTGCTACGGGCAACGTTGGACTAGGCCAAAGTTTGAAATCTACAACGCCGGAATAGTCAAGACCTCAGGTCTAAGGCATCGTGGCAGGTGTACAAGAGAGACTAGCTTATGACTAAACTCATGCAGGACTCTCCGGGTCGGTCCAGCAACTTGTAACACTTTACATAATTGCACCATGACTCTCGATAAGCATCTTGTGCATGTATCTCTATACACCGAGGTCATGCTGGTCTTAGTTCATTCAGGTTCCCACTTGAATGAGCGACCAGAGACAGTTTAGACTAATTATCACATAATTAATCACGGATTGCTATCATAGTAAACATGCTAATAATATGATAACGAGATAATTTATCATCTATAAATTAATCAAAATAATATGTTCATACAAACACATAAAATGATTGGCCCTAGGGCACAATCTCCAACAGTTAGTATATTAGGGCACAGTCTGAGTATGGGTATCAACTTTGAAGTTAGAGATGAGAAATTGTTTTTTGGAACCTACTAGTCGGATACAGAGGAGGTCAGAAGTGTAGATAAGAATCTAATGGTTGAAGTTGAGGACTATGATGATGTTTTGGTGGGCATGAAGGATTTTATTATCATTTTGTTTTGTGTTTGGGCTCAAGTAACCTGGTTTAGTAGTCCTCTCACTGTGAGAATTTCCAATATTGGTTTTGGCTCGTATAACCATTGGTGCTTGGATTGGCTGTTTTGTAAATTGATTTTGATGATAGTTTAAAAAGCTTTACTGCTATTTTTTGTAGGGAGTTTTGGAAGAGTAGGTGCATGAATTTTAATTCGAATGGTTCTTTTAGTGGCAATCCTGCTAGTGCTGGGTTTGGTGTTATTGTGAGAGACTCTGATGGGCTTGTTATTGATGGAAGACATTCTGCAGTGTTCTCTCTTTCGACCTTTGTTGTTGAGAGTCATGGTTGCAAATTGCGGTTGCGGTTGCGGATGCGGTTGTTGCGGTTGCAGGTGTTGCAATATAGGTTGCGACTGTTGCGGTGTAGTCGTTGCGGTCTGATGCGGGTTGCGGCCACCACCGCAACAGCAATATTGCGGACGCAATTGCGGTTGCGGACTGCAATTTGCAACCATACTTGAGACCCTAGCTTTATGGAAGGCTTGTGAAATGGCCTTTGTTTTACACGTGGTGAAAGCTTTTTTTGAAGTGGGTTGCAGAGAGCTGTTCAATGCTATTTGGTTTGGTAGGGGTGAGCAAACCAACCCGCGAGCCCGCAGAAACCAACCCAACCCGCAGCTATGGGTTGGGTTGGTTCGGGTTCNTTTTTCCGGTCTTTGCTTTTGTTGTTTGGGCTTTGCCCTTTGGACTTGGTGTTTTGCTTTGTTGCGTTGTGTTTTGGCGCAACTTTTGATTGACAAAAAAAAAAAAAACTAGATGAATAAAGGACTTGTTAAGAGTAATTCATAACTCTGAACTCGTCACACATTCGGACTTAAAATAATATAAATACAACCAATTTTATCATTTGTTTAACCATGAAAGAGTGGCCTATTTTCGAGAATTGATTTGACTTTGTTTGTTGACAAACTCAACAAGATATAGTGGGAGTACTTGTTAAAAACAAGGTATAACCACATTCGAATATGAAATGAGAGAGATATGACTACATCAAAAAATTTATGACCAAAATGAAACTAAATAACAACATTTAAGACCTATATGAAGCTTTTGAAATATTCAAGACTAAAATAAACTTGAGGGCATACATTTAGGACCAATTTGAATGTTCAACCTAAAATTTATGAATTCCTATTAAATATAAATATTTTATTAGTCCTAATTGAGATTCAGTTTACTTATCTGATTGACTTACTATTTCCTTCAGATCAGAGTCAATCCCTAAGCTTCCTGGAAATTATATGTTTATAACCACTTTGGTTCTCTGTTTTTGTTCTGGAAATGTTGTTATTTCCTCTTTGGTTTGAACCAATTCAGCATTGTCCAAAAAACAGCTTTTCCGCATGCAAGTCACCATAGAAGAGACAGTATATGATTAGGATAGGCTTGACCAATTAACTAATGACAAATGAAGAAGCTTGCGTAATCGTCTAGTTAACTGAATGAATCCAATATTGTAGAATCCTCGTTGGTGGGACCCAGCTCCCAATTGCTCTGTTTGTCAAGAAAAGAACAAATTTAAAATCAAATAAGAACAATAGTTATAGTTTACTTTTCTATTCTTTTTGTATTGAATAGACGAATCTATTGGAGCACGGTGAAGAAGATTCATATATATGCAGACTTTACGCTTATGGAAATACAAGTAGTGGATACAGAACATGTCACTATTTATTTGAGGGGTACATTACACAAAAGATTAATGTGGTTTAAGATATTTCGAGATTGGATTTGTATAGTTTGAAAAGCTACAATTTAAGGATTGCGGACTACTCTATTAGCTGAAAAGGGTCATCAGTTCAAAATTTAACATAAATTTAGGCTAAAATATCGTTGTAAGACCCTAACTATTAATTTTCTATGCATTACACTTCTTGTTTATATGATAAAGAAATTTTGATGCAAAAACATAAAGCTGTTTTTTGGATTCCTAGAATTTTGTCAAATCAAAAAAAATTTCAATAGCTAGAGTCAAAGTCCCCAAAAATTTTATATTTTTGCATCAAAGTCCTTTCCTCATAGAAACAATGAATCAAATGTATAAAAAATTAGTAGTTAAAATCTTCTTAAAATAGTATTTTAGACCAAATTTCCATTAAATTTTAGATGAAGGGCTCTTTTCTGCTAACGAAGCACACTTCAGACCCTAATGCAACTTTTCAAACCACATTGATTCGATCTCAAAATACCCCAAACCACAGAAACTTTCTGTGCAATTTACCCTTATTTTTTCTTGGTGAACAAATCTACCCTTATTTAACTGAGACATAATATGATCAAACTCTTGTTCATTCTGTTTTTTGGTCAATGAACTCCTAAGAAATTTTATGGATAGTTTGTTAATGAGTAAATATATACTAGATATACGAATTGATAGTTTAATTTTTGAAAATCTGATTTATAATATTTATAGTATCTTATCTAAAATTGATATAATTAATACATTTTAGTTATTTCATTTTTAAAAGTTGGTCTCTCTCTCTAAAATAATGAGTTGAAAGGATCATATCAAAGAATATTGGCTCAAAAATTGTTAGGCACTAAAATATATAAATCGAACTTTAATGGGCAATTTTTTAAAATATTACTCTTTATAATTGAAATTATATGATATAAAAGTTGAATAAAATCATAATCTTCTAAAAAGAAAACAAAACTATAAGGGTAAATTACACTTTGGTACCCTGTGGTTTGACCCTATTTCACTTTGGTACCCTGTGGTTTGAAACTTGACACTTTGGTACCCTGTGGTATTCTCCATTAACACTTTGGTACCCTTTGGAGCTATTTTGTAATTTTAACTATAACAAATTTTGAAAAATTACATATTGACCCCAAAAAATTTTCAAAAAAAATTACAAATAGGTCCCTAGATACATATTATCTAGGGACTAAAATGAAAAATTTAAAAAAAAAAAATTGGGGTCAATATGTAATTTTTGAAAAATTTGTTATAGTTAAAATTACAAAATAGCTCCAAAGGGTACCAAAGTGTTAATGGAAAATACCACAAGGTACCAAAGTGTCAGGTTTCAAACCACAGGATACCAAAGTGAAATAGGGTCAAATCACAGGATACTAAAGTGTAATTTACCCAAACTATAATTTGAATTATCAAACCATTTCATTCAATGATAACCGATTTAAAATCACTTAAATAATGCTTTCTATTTTAGACCTTGTCAATGTAGTTAATTAGTTATTTCTTTTGAAAGACTCTCCTATCATATCAACTGTACAACGCCGGTTGAATCTAAATTAGTGGTGCATACCAAGTGGGCAACCAAAACAAGAACACAAATTTAACTTGAATAAACTACAATCCTTGTTACTCCTCATTTACCGTTCATCCAAGTATAGACTGAGCTATTAACTAATACACTGAGCTATGAAAGTAGGTTAGATTTTATAAGTTGGCCCATAACCCTATTAAATAATTTAGGGCTGGATCAAAAATTTTAGTTAATTTTTTAATTAAGGTTTTTTTAGCCCAACCCTAATATTAAAATATGGACAAGGATAGGGTCAGCCCTAATATTTATCTATTTTAATTTAAAAAATTATTTAAATTATATTTTTTTTTTGGCCTGTATTTAAATTATATTAATTCAAGTCTTTTTTTAATAGTTTATTTACTTTTAAATATAAATAAAGATAAATGTTAAGTTAAAAGTAATTTTTTCATGGAAGATGACAAATATTACATAGTGATGGATGATTGAATGATGAATAATATTGTGAAATATATTATTTATTTATTTTTATTCTTATACTAGTTATTTTATTACTTGCCATATTGTCCTCTATTTCTTTTTTTTTTTTTGTAATTTTTCTTTGTATTAAAAAAATATAGTTCAATTTTCAATTCAATTTACATTATAAAAAATTTTAAAAAATTGAAAGTCCGTAGGATTAGGCTGGACTAAAAAATTTTAGCCTTTTTTTGGTAAAATTTTTAACTTATTTTTAAATAGGATTTTTTGAATCTGATCCTAATTAAATTATGGCTTAATAGGGTTAAGGTTGGAGCAAGCTAGCTCATTTTGACAGCTTTACGACTCATGAATGACTTGTTGGCTTGTTGACTTTGCTCAAAGCTTCATTAAAATGAGGAAATAATGTGATTGTTAATTAATTTCCTAATTGGTTTTTTTTTATAAAGAAAAAACGATATATATCTATTAGCTAGCTAGGCAATGGGAAGTAGTTAGTGTCTAAGAATATAGTTATATATGGATGACTTTGAAGGATTTTTCTGAAGTTAACTAGTTAACAAATCATTGGTTAATTATCTTTCCCTTCCCTTGTAACCATTAACCAATACCCAAGCAAGAATAGGTTTCATTACAAAAGGTTCAAAAGTCGCTAATGTTTACTCCTCCGGTTCTATATATATGGTGTTTAAGGTTTCTACACACAGATTAAGAAAATGATTAGCTAACATAGAATGAAGAGAAAAATGAAGTAAAATGACTAAACTATCCCTATTAAATTACTTGGAAAATGTTTATACATTTATGACTCTACTATATTTAATAGGGGTAGAATGGTAAAAAAATAATTAATGCTCTCTTGAATTTATAAAACATCAGATATTTTGGAACAAAATTGATTTTCTAAAACACCAGATATTCAGAACCGGAGGGAGTAATTTATACAAGATATTTAATATTTAATATCAATATTGTTAGACTTTTCTTTCCAAATGAATTGATGATTGAGACTTTGATAGACGTTGCAGCTTGCCTACAAGGCCGCCGAAGCACAAGTCAATAAATGTAAGCCATATAAAGTCAAACTCGTCAGTGCAAACAAATTTAATAGGGCCCTCGTTAACGAAAGACCCCTCAATTGACAAGGAAATTTCAAGGAAACCAGACAAGCTATAAGGACTAAACTGAACAACATGTGATCATGAATTCCTAGCATGTGACTGTCCAATCCCCAAGACAAAGATTGATAATCAAATTGAGTTTTCCCCTAGAGAATTTTATTCATATATAGCGAATCAATCTCCTAGCTAGTGCTTATTGTTTGGAACAATATATATATATATTGTATTCATTGACCATGACGTCAAAGCTTTATCTATGGTTTATTCTGAGATTGTGTGTATTAGGAACGTTGATGGCGAAGAAGGAGGTGATGATGAAGATGATACCAGTAGGAGTAGTTCTTGATCTCAATTCCTCAATCGGAAGTATGGCTAATCGCTGCATACAGATGGCTCACAACGATTTCTATCAACTCCATCCCCATTACCAAACCAGACTTCATCTTCTAAACAGAGATTCTCACTCAGATATCGTTCAAGCAGCATCTGCAGGTAACATCTAATCATCTATAACATCTATATTTTCATACCAAATGTACTTTTGCTTTCATATCTTTTACGCAGGTTTCAATTTGGTACCGTATCTTTTTTTGTTGCACTTTTAGACCCATATCTTTTGGTCGGGTGCAAAATTGGTCCCATATGTTCCTATATTTTTTTTATTGCAAATTCGATCTCATATCTTTACAAAAAATTCTACCATTAGTCCCACAATGTGAAATCTTTTGCAAAGATATAAAACCTATTTTGTAACCAAACTTAAAGATATCGGGCCAAAAGTGAAACACACGACCAAATTGAGACCTGAGCAAAAGATATGAGACCAAAAGTGCTACAAAAATAGTTATTAGACCAAATTAAGACCAGAGCAAAAATTATAGGACCAAAAGTGCACTTTGACCATTCCTTTTTAGGTGAATTACATTTTGGTACCCTGTGGTTTAGTCTCATTCCACTTTGGTATATATGGTTTAAAACATGACACTTTGGTACCATGAGGTCTTCATTGTTACCCCTTTGGACAAAATTAAGCTTTAGTAAGCCCACATGCAGGTCACATGTCAAATTCTATCCGAAACTAATAAAAAAATTGTTCAGGGTACCAAAGGGATAACGTTGAATATCTCAGAGTATCAAAGTGTCACATTTTAAACATATGGTATCAAAATGAAATGATCTCAAGCCACATGCTCATAGTGTAATTTACCTTTCTTTTTTATTAGCCTGTGATTGCTTGCATATACCTCATCTCGTTTAATCAGTGAATTAACAGTCACAAGCCATATATATATATATATATATATATACATATCTAGCTTTTGATCTGATTATGAAGGAGAAGGTGCATGCAATTATTGGACCTCAAACATCAGGACAAGCAAGATTCATAATCGAACTTGGTCGCAAATTCCACGTACCCATTGTCTCCTTCTCTGCCACAAGTCCATCTCTTTCTCTCTCTCCCAATAATTCTCCATTATCCCAATTCTTCATACGCACAGCACAAGATGACTCCTCACAGGTTAAGGCCATAGCCGCCATTATTGAAGCTTACGGATGGCGCCAAATCATCCTTATCTATGAAGACACTGAATATGGCAACGGTCTTATCCCATACTTAACTGACGCTTTGGAAGCAGTTAACACACGTGTCCCCCATAGAACAGTCATCCATCCAAACTCTTCGGAAAGCCAGATCTTAAAGGAGCTTAACTTCCTTAAAAACCAGAAGAATCTACCAAGAATCTATGTCGTTCACATGACTTCTCATGTGGGGTCAAGATTTTTTGTGGCTGCCAAGAATGCTGGAATGATGACAGAGGGATTTGCATGGATTGTCACTGAAGGTATCTAATCTATAGATAGGGCAAAGTCCCCAACTCATACTTTTACACTATTAGTAATTAGGTCAAAGTATAATTTTGGTCCCGTAATGTTTGCTCAAGTCTCAATTTGGTCCAATTACTCTTTTTGTTGCAATTTTGGTCTCGTATCTTTTGCTCATGTTCCAGATTTGGTCTTGTATTATTTTTTCTCATATCTTTTGTTCAGGTTCCAGATTTGGTCTTGTATTATTTTTTGTCTCATATCTTTTGGTCAGGTTGTAAAATTGGTCTCATATATTTGTCGAAAATTCCACTGTTAGTCCCACTTGACCCAATGATATGAGACTGATTTTGTACCTGGCCCAAAGACATTAGATCAATTTTGCAACCTGACCCAAAGATATGGGACCGAAAGTGCAACACGGGACCAAATCTGTAACTTGAACAAAAGATATGTGACTAAAAGTGCAACAAAAAAAGTAATGAGACCAAATTGTGACCTGACCAAAAGTTATGGGACGAAAAGATACACTCTAGCCTAATAATCATCTTATTAAATTACTACTCCATATAATAGCAATTAATGTTAAGTTCATGACAAACTTTCCAACAGGTTTGTCTTCTAGGCTCGTTCCTGTAGGTGGTGAAGTCATGGATTCAATGCAAGGAGTTTTGGGAGTAAGGCCTATGATGAATTACACCAAAAAGCTTACAACTTTCGAGAAGAATTGGAAGTCAATGTCCACGTCACACCCATTAACGTTTTTTGGACTTTGGGCTTATGACACAGTTTGGGCCTTAGCCATGGCAGTGGAAGAGTTTCATCATAATTCAGGAGGTAACGTCAGACTTGTGGACGTAATCCTAGGTACTAAGTTTGAGGGACTTTCTGGGTATTTTAATTTGACTGAAGGGCAATTAAGACAATCAGAGCTTGAGATATTCAATGTGGTGGGACACAAAGAAAGAGTGATTGGATATTGGAGTTCTAAAGAGAATGTGAAGCTGAGGCTGAAATTACCAATTTGGCCAGGGGATACAATAGAGCAACCTACAAAGTTGAGAATAGGGGTACCTGTAAGAAAGGGTTTTACTGAGTTCTTGAAAGTTGAAAGACAAGGTCAAAATGGTACATTTGAATTTTCAGGTTTTGCTATTGATCTGTTTCTTGAAGTGATCAAAGTGTTGCCCTTTCCTCTTCCTTTTGAGTTTCAACCTTTCCCCAACAATGGAGACAGTGCTGGGAGTTATGATGATCTCATTCATTTCGTAGCAAACAAGGTAAGTTTTTGTATGATTAAAATCTTGAGTATATATACCCTTTTGATTTTGGTGTATACCATGAAATTGAAATGCTTCCTCTCAATTTTTTCATCAAATTTGCACTTAAATTTTATTTCATCAAAATATCATTTTGGTCCCTAATATTTATCTTAAATTTTGTTTTAGTCGTTAATTATTTTTAATAGTTCTATTTTGGTCCCTAGTATTTTCTAATAATTCTGTTTTAGTCTCTAATGTTTCCTAATAAGTTTCATAATTGATTTCTAACTATTGCATGTGGTCATATATATCTCTCTCATTTCATGAATGTGACAAAATTGAAGTTATGAGTTACTCTTGATGAGGTTGGCTAAAAAAAAAATAAATAAGTTACCCTGGATGAGTTTTTTCCTTGTTCAGTTAAGACTATCGACAAACAATGTCAAATTAGGTCTGAAATTGGGCCCAAAAGTGGGTCGCTTGTCTCATGGAGTTGGTCATATTTCTCTGCTTTCAAGTTTGAATGCTACGAATTTCGTGTTTTTTTATGTTGAATCGTGAAATATGAGTTTAAAAGTATGGATTTCGTGTTTTTTTACCATGCACATGCTTTTTTTCCGTCAATGTAACGGAAAAAGAGTTTTGGGTACCAAAGTGTTAATGACGAATAAAACAAGGTACTAAAATGTCACTTTTGAAATAATATGTGCCAAAGTGAAACCAGTCCATACCTCAAGCTCATATTACACTGTGTAATTTACCCTAAAATTTATAACAAAGATACAAGTAATTTTATATAAGATTGGTCCTATTATTATTATTGTTATTATGCCCTTATTAATTATTATATGTCATCATCATTAGACCTATAAAGTATAAACAAACAATTACATATATAATAATTGGCATGCAGACTTATGATGCTGCAGTGGGAGACATAACAATTGTAGCTAATCGCAGTAAGTATGTTGATTTCACACTGCCATATTCAGAATCAGGCGTGTCGATGGTGGTTTCAATGAAGCATGATGAAAGACAAAACATGTGGATCTTCTTAAAGCCTCTAAGTTGGAGTCTTTGGTTAACCACAGGTGCAGAATTCATTCTCACAGGTTTCATCATATGGCTTCTCGAACGTCGTACAAACAATGAGTTTCAAGGCTCCCCACTACAACAACTCACCATGATGCTTTGGTTTTCTTTCTCAACTTTGGTCTTTGCTCACAGTTAATATCCCTTACTCTTTTTGATCATTTAGTTTAAAAGAAAAATTATAGGTCAAAGTGTACTTTTGGTCCCATAATATTTTTTGTTGCACTTTTAGTCTCATATTTTTTATTCAGGTTGCAGATTTGTCTCGAATCACTTTTGGTCTCACATCTTTTGGTCAAATTGTAGAATTGGTCTTATATGTTTTCAGAAAGTTCCAACGTCAATCCCACCTAAACCAAAGATGTGGGACTAATTCTATACCTGATCCAAAAATATGGAATCAATTCTATAATCTGACCAAAAGATATGAGACCAATTCTACAACCCAGCCTAAAGATGAGACTAAAAGTGCAACACGGGACCAAATTTGCAACTTGAGTATAAAAGATATATGAAACCAAAAGTGCAACAAAAAAAATTATAGGTCCAAATTGAGATTGTACCTGAGCAAAAGTTATGGAACCAAAAGTGCATTTTGGCCAAAGAAAAATTATAAAAAGTTCTTTATTTTCTTTCAATTCTCATTATATTATACAAAATATTTGACAATTCTCATCCACTTTTTCCTGAAAATTTACTTAATTTGCTCAATTTATGAATATTTATGGTGACAGAGGAGAGGCTAGAGAACAATTGGTCGCGTTTGGTGCTGACTATATGGATATTTGTGGTGCTCATCATAACGCAAAGTTACACTGCAAGTTTAGCTTCCATGTTAACAGTGCAAAGATTGCAGCCTACATTCATTGATGTGAAAGAGATAAAAGAGAAAGGCTATTGCGTGGGACATATGAATGGATCATTTGTTAAAGGGTTTTTAGAAGATCATTTAAGATTCAATGAAGCCAAGTTAAAGGCTTATAACACTCCTGAAGAGTATCATCATGCACTCTCCAATGGGGAAGTTGCTGCTATCTTCGATGAAATTCCTTATGTTAAGGTTTTCCTCTCAAAATATGGCTCCAAGAAGTATGCCATGGTTGGACCAACCTACAAAACCGATGGATTTGGCTTTGTGAGTTAATTCATTCCTCTCTCTCATATCAATTTGGGCTTAAATTGAATTCTTAATTGCGGCATGCATGCATGTAAGATTTTTTATATTTTTACAATAAAGTTCTTTAATTTTAATTACAGGGTCTATTTATATCGTCTTTATATATATAAGCTAAAGTGTAATTCTAATTCTTTATTTTTGGGTAAGTTATAATTCAGCCTTTTATTCTTTTGTTTTTTTTTTTTTGTTTTGCGATTTTGATCCTATATCTTTCTAAAAGGTTTCACTCATGAGTTCCAACAAATAAATGCAATCATATCTCTATTGTTTTAAGTCTGATTACGATGAGTTCAAAGTCACAGGTTATTCTTAGTGAGTCATTTCTTAATTTGTCCAGTTGGAGTCGTTAGTAAACAAGATTAAAATGAGCTTCAAAGATGAGTCATGCACTCATTTCATAATCAAACGAGCGAAATTGGTCACATCTCTCTCATTTCTACTTTGATTGAGATGAGTTCGGAGCTATGAGTTACTTTTAACGAGTTTTTTTTCTGCTCAGTTGGGACCATTAACTAATGAGGTCAAATAGGGGCCCAAAATTGATTTTCAACAATTTTTCACTTTTTGGTTCCAAAACCATTTTCGGATGCGATTTGATCTCATTTGCTGACGGTCCCAACTTGACAGAAAAACAATTTGTCAAGAGTAACATACAACTCTAAATTGTTATGATTGAACTTGAAACGAGAGATATATGACCGACCAATTTTGCTTTTTATGTTTTATTGTGAAATGAGCAGCCCACTTTTAGATACCAAGTTGACTTCATTTGTTGATGATCAGCCCCAACTAGAAAATAAAAGGGCTCGTCAAGAATAATTATTTGTGACTTCGAACTCATCGCAATCAGCCTTAAAACAAACTAGAGAGATATGATTACATTCAGTCGTTGAGGCCAAAAAATAAAACTTTTCAAAAAGATATAGGACCAAAATCACAAAAAGAAAAAAAGATAAAGGGCTAGATTGCAACTTACTCCAAAGATAAGAGACCAAGATTACACTTTGACCTTATATATATAGTGAGTTATGCAAAAGTTTTCTTTTTTTCTTTTTGTATGGTCTCATATTGTTGCACGAAAAAAGTTCTAATTGTAAACCCTCTCACTTACTTACACAACTACCTGATTTTCATTACATCTTCTTTGAATATGGCTAGTATTGTATATCTCTATGTATATAAAATTGAAAAATATAATGTCTGTCTTATTTATATACAAGCTTCCACACTTCCACTCTTTTCTCCTCTATAAAATTACCCAATGTGGACATTAGAGAAACTTATGTCTCCACCATTCTTTCTTTCCTGTGATTAATTAGTCATATATATGAATATAGGCAAATGCTAACGATGACATATACATCATGTTGTGTTATAACATACATATATATACACACACATATATATATATAAACATACATGTGTGTTTGCAGGCATTACCGCAAAAATCTCCATTGTTGTCGTATTTCTCAAGGGCAATCCTAAATGTGACAGAAGATAATGAGAAATTTGAAGGAATTAAGAAGAAATACTTCTCGAGCACATCTGAAGACCAAAGTGATGAATCATCATTCAGTTCAGACAGTCCAAGTCTTACTGTGTACAGCTTTGCAGGGCTTTTCATAATCACAGGGGTCACTTCAACAATTTCACTCTTATTCTATGTGTTTTCATTTCTATACTCTCAGAGGTCCACTTTAAGGGCCATTCATGCACAAGAAAGATCCCTTTGGTCAGTGTTGGCTCAAATGGCAAAGCACTTTGATCGCAAAGATCATAATAATAATGCCTCATCATCATTACCTCCAAATAGAAGCAATTCCAGAGTATACCCTGCACCTGATAATACTGCAAGTCATGATAACAATGCTAATAATATTGATGTTGATCCAATTCAACAACATGTTGATCATGCCACTGATCAACATATCGCTCATTGATCATAGATTATGATCGATCCACACACACCCATGTATGTATTTACATTATATACATGTACTTATTGTGTAAAGCTAAGCTTTGTTGTAATGCTTTACTTTTCTTAATTAATTAATTTGTCATGTTATTCTTCTCTTTCTTTTATATATAGCATGCATCCATGTGCCCATATTATTTATATATTTATATATATATCCTTATTAGTTAAGGTGGAAAAAGTACTATTAGTATCTTCAGTAAATTTCAGTTGTACTCCTAAAGTATTTTTTTGGATAGTTGTATCTCAAAATATGAGATCAATTTCATTTATACTTTTAAAGTTTTTTTATTAGTCAAATTATACTTCAACTGTTTCACATTTGAGTCAATTGTATCCTCAATTTGAGAATACAATTGACACAAAAAAAAAAGATTGGGAATATAATTGATACAAAAAAATAAATGATTGAGGGTATAATTTGCTAAAAAAAATTGAGGCTAACTATTACTGAAACTGACCTCATACTTTGGGAATAGAATTGACAAAAAAAACTTGAGAGTACAGCTAAAATGGGGATTGGATCCTTTAGAGTTCCTTCACCATACATCTCTTGTGAAGTTGGAGAGAGAAAAGAAGAATAAGGGTTTAGAAAATGTAGGTCCCAACAAATAACATGTAGAACCCATATTTTATCTATCTTCTTCATTTGTTTCTCTAAACTTCAAAAAAAAAATGCATGATGAAGAAACTTTAGAGAATCCATTTCCCTAAAAATAATCACATACTTTAAACATGCTAAGAATATTTTTATCTAAATATATTTTCTCAACCAAATCACCGCTTATGCTAATGGAGGAACCCAAAGACCCAAGCAAGAATAGGTTACCTTATAGGCAAAAGAGACTTTCGTGCCCCTAATGTTTGAGGTCAGTTTTAGTTATGCCCCTAACATTTGTTTTGTGTCAATTATGCCCCCAATGTGAAACGTTTGTGTCAATTATACCCTAACCTTATTTTTTTTGGGCCAAAGTCCTCGTGCCCCTAACGTTTGAGGTCAGTTTCAGTTATACCCCTAACGTTTGTTTTGTGTCAATTATGCCCCCAATGTGAAACGTTTGTGTCAATTATACCCTAACCTTATTAGTTTTGGGCCAAAGTTCTATTTTGGTCCTCTAAAGTTTGCTCAAAGTTTCGTTTTGGTCCCTCAAGTCTCCGGCGAACTTTTCGACGAGATACATGGCGGCCCCGACGACTATGAAAACTCCTAATCTAAGGCTTTTTTACCTCCTGAGTTCAATGGTGGCCTCCATTTTGCGAAAAAAGAGTACTGGCAAGCCGCCAAAAAATTACATAGTCGCCGAAAAATTACGCAATCGCCGAAAATCATATTTTCAGTCATTTGTTTGCAAAATGAAGGCCATCATTGAACTCAGAAGGTCCAAAAACTTTGGATTAGAAGTTTTCGTAGTCGTCGGGGTCGCCATGTATCTCGCTAGAAAGTTCGCTGGAGATTTGAGGGACCAAAACGAAACTTTGAGCAAACTTGAGGACCAAAATAGAGCTTTGGCCCAAAAAATTTGAAGTTATGATATAATTGACACCAACATTTCACATTTGAGACATAATTGACACAAAAACAAACGTTATGAGCATAACTAAAACTGACCCCAAACGTTAGGGGCACGAAAGGGTCTTTTACCTGCCTTATATTACAAACAAGGCTCAAAACTCAAAAGTCACTAACATTTAATTTGTGGAAGTTAATATTGTTAGACTTTTCTTTCGAAATGAATTGATGATTGAGACTTGAGAGACTTTCCAGCTTTCCTACAAGGCCGAATAGCACAAGTCAATAATGTAAGCCATATGTAATGTCAAACTCGTCAGCGCAGACAAATTTAAAGGGCCCTCGTTAAAGAAAGAGCCCTCAATTGACAAGGAATTTTCAAGTTAACCAGACAAGGCATCTCTGAACTGAACAACATGTGATCATCAATTCCTAGCTAGTACACACCGTAACATATGATTGATTCCCCAATCTGCACTACAATTCTACTGTGACTAACTTGTTTAGAATATGCACGAATTTGTGGTATATAATTTTATAGTTTGAGTTGCGTCGGTAGGATATTGTTGTTAAGAGTTTATTCTGCAACCCTCTGTAATTAGAAGCAGTACTCTCCAAGATTAAACAAACTCTTCTTGCTGATACAACAAGGCAATAGAACAGCAGAAGATGATTTCAGTGAGTTGGGTTAGATCAGTCCCTAAACCTAGAACACAATGCGTATATATATTAAGGCGCCGCTAAGAGAGACGTTGGGCAGGGTTATGACTGATTAAAACAATTTAATCACTGATTAAATCGTTGTAACAGCTCATAAATGCATTTTAAAATCATAAACACAATTTGAATGTCATTATTTACGCGCGTAGGGGGGAATCATCAGTTTTCAGCAACGATTGCCCACCGGAGGCTCATGCTTGTGTACGCGAGGCCTTCCATCTTCTCAACTTGGTTACCCCCTCATTTCACATCTTAATATATATACTCTTGGCTCATTGATAACCTAGGCAATCTGAGACTTTGATTTGACACACTCTAATATAATATAATATATAATATTCTCAACATGTAGACCCCACATAGCCCCACATAATATTATATAATATATGTAACACAATATAATATATAATATTCTCAATATGTGGTCCCGACATAGTTCCACATAATATATGTAATATTCTCAACATAACTAACTTTGTTTCTTTAACTATAAAATGAGTAATTTATTTTTCATGCTCGAATTGAATTATATTGTTTAACATGGTCATTATAATACATTTCAAAATTCCAAATATTTCATATTCAATATTTGGAATCTATAGGGGTACGAATCAATCCAGATTCGAGGCATCTTAGGTGAAGTCTAGCAAGTAGCCATGGAAGAGAGTATATTCTTCAATGCTTAAGAACCAATAACCAAACTGACTGATTTTGACTTTGATGATCTCGTTAAATTCATCCAGTTATATAGATATACCACAAATTAAGATGTCGAAAAACGTGATATATATAGTACACCCATCACATCCAAAAGTCACTCATCGGAAAATTCCATGAAACTGATCTCTTCAAAGATTGAATCAACGATATCCACAAAGTAATATGCCTTACAAATATTGGGAATTGTTTGAGCTATTCTAAAGCTTATGACACTAAAGGGCGAGTGAAGATCATATCTTACAAGCAAAACAAGGTTTATACATGATGCCAAACCCTAAGAGAAGTCTTCCATTATTGTTGTTTATGTGCTTCGTGATTGGACAACCCTTGAACTTGAAGGCCAAAGAGGTGATGAAGATACCAATTGGGCTAATTCTTGATCTGAATTCCACTGTTGGAGGAATTGCCCAAAGCTTCATATCCATGGCACTCCAAGATTTTTACAATCTTCATCATCATCACTACAGAACCAGACTTGTTCTTAAAACCCAAGATTCCAAGAATGATGTGGTCACAGCAGCATTTGCAGGTTATGTATGCCTTACAAATATTGCATAAATTCTCTCATATGTTTTCCCTTTTGTTTGATTATTCTAAAAGTTCTGTTTTTTATGTCTATGTGTGTGCATAAGCAGCTAAATATTTGATAGATAGTGAAAAGGTGCATGCAATCATGGGACCTCAAACATCAGAAGAAGCCAGGTTTGTGATAGAACTTGGAAGCAAAGCTGAAATACCTATACTCTCATTTTCTGCCACAAGTCCTTCTCTTTCACCAATATCCGAATACCCATACTTCATTCGTACAGCACATAGCAGTGAATCTCAGGTGGAAGCCATAGCCGCCATTGTTAAAGCTTTCGGTTGGTACGAGGTTGTGCTCATCTATGAAGATTCTGAGTATGGCAAAGGTCTGATCCCCTATCTGAATGATGCCTTTGTAGGAATTGACACATGTGTAACTTACAGAAGCGTCATTCATCCAGATTCTGAAGAACCAGAGATTTTAAAAGAGCTTGAGAAGCTCAATCAGAGTTTGACAAGAATATTTGTTGTTCATATGACTACTAATATTGGGTCTAAGTTTTTTACAGCTGTGAATAAAATGGGAATGATGAAAGAAGGGTATGGGTGGATAGTGACTGAAGGGCTATCTGGAAAGTTGGATCCTTTGGCTTCAAAAGTGATGGAATCTATGGAAGGTGTATTGGGAGTAAGGCCATTAATGGTGAACACAAAAAGGCATGAGATTTTCAGAAAGAGATGGAAAGATAAGTCATTTGAACCAACCTTGTTTGGATTGTGGGCTTATGATACAATCTGGGCACTAGCCATGGCAGTTGAAAATGTTAGAGTTGAAAATGTGACACTTGTAAACTCAATTTTGGGTACCAAGTTCTTAGGTGTTTCTGGGAATTTTAGGTTGGTTAAAGGACAGCTTGAACAATCAGGATTTGAGATATTCAATGTCAGAGAAGGAAGACAAATGGTTATTGGTGAATGGACCAAACAGACAGGAGACAAATTCAGTCTGAAACAGCCAATAATGTGGCCAGGTAAAACAGAGATTAAGCCACCAAAGTTGAGAATTGGAACACCTGCAAGACAGGGAACTAATGAATTCAAGAAACTTAAAAACTTTTCATTTGATGTGTTCCATGAAGTGCTCTATGTTTTGCCATTTCCCCTTTCTTTTGAGTTTGTCCCTTTTGAGAAAGATGGGCAGACTGCTGGCACATATGATGAACTGATTATGCAGATTAAAAATCAGGCAAGTTCACACACACACACATATATGAAAAGTGAAATCTTAGAGAAAATCTACGTTTTCGTCATTGAACTTGTCTCAAAATTATGCTTTAGTCCTTGAATATTAGAATTACACTTTTTGGTCCTTTTTTTTTTCTTTTTTTCCACACATCAACTATTTAGTCCCCACGATGCTTTTTTGGGGATTTAATAGTTGGCATTTCAAAAAAAATCAGGGACCAAGTAGTTCCAATATCAAGGAACTAAATTGCACTTCCAGAACAAATTCAGAGACTGAAAAATAGGTTTACTTAAAATGCTATTTAATCTTTCATAGCTTGTGTCTCTGCGTCTCACTCCATCAAAATTTCAAAAGGCAGAAGGTAGATGCTGTTGTTGGAGATGTAACTATTGTGGCCAATCGCTCAAACTATGTTGATTTTACATTGCCATTCTCACAATCAGCAGTGTCAATGGTAGTTTCAGTGAAGCATGACAGCAACATGTGGGTCTTCTTAAAGCCTTTCAGCTTGGAACTTTGGTTGACAACTGGTGCATCCTTCATCTTCCTAGGTTTCACCGTGTGGTTTCTGGAACATCGATCGAACACTGACTTTCGAGGAACTCCAAGGAACCAGCTTGGCACTGTCTTCTGGTTTTCCTTCTCTACATTAGTCTTTGCTCACAGTAAATTCTCTAAACAAATATCCTTAATATGAAATCTGAGAACTTTTTTGTTTATTACTAGTGTACTAATTGGTATGTTCTGTGGCATACTATGTTGAAATTTTGCCAGAGGAAAAAATAGAGAACAAGCTGTCTAGATTGGTGCTGATCATCTGGGTATTTGTTGTGCTCATCATAACACAAAGTTACACTGCAAGTTTAGCTTCAATACTGACTGTTCAAAGATTGCAGCCTGCATTCATGGACATAAAAGAAATTAAAGCAAACGGATACTGTGTGGGATTTCAAAAGAGATCCTTTGTGAAAGGGATTTTGAAAGAAGATTTAGGATTCAATGAGTCTATGTTGAAGGGTTTTGATAGCCCTGAGGACTATCACCAAGCTTTGTCTCTTGGAAGCAACAATGGTGGGGTTGATGCTATCTTTGATGAAATCTTCTTTCTCAAGCTTTTTCTTGCCAAATATGGCTCTGCATATAAAATGGTTGGACCAACCTACAAAACAGATGGCTTGGGCTTTGTGAGTCTCTCTTATCTCTATCTTTTTGCTTTGCTTTTGTATACTTTGACACTTTGTTGATGATTTGACTTTGTTAATTTTCAGGCATTCCCACTAAATTCTCCTCTGGTCTCTCACTTCTCAAGAGCAATTCTGAATGTGACTGAAGATACAGAGAAGCTTAAGAATATTACAAGCAAGTACCCTTATTTATCAGATGAAATCATGCCTGAAGATCATCAAAATTCTTCAGTGTCATCAGATAGTCCAAGTCTCACTGTGAAGGACTTTGGGGGCCTCTTCATCATCAAACTAGCCATTTCACTGCTCTCTATCATAGTCTATGCGTTTAAGTCTTTTCATTCTAAATTGGCAGTGTTGAGGACTTTCCATTCTTCCAATCAGATTTCCCTTTGGGCAAATTTGACTGAAATGGCAGTGCATTTTAATCCAGCAAGAACAAGAGCTTCTCCTGCTTTTGATGGAAGAAATAACCAAGAAAATCAAGACAATGGCATGCTTTCTTTATCACAAAACTCTACAATACAGAGATTCAATGGACTTTCTTGAAGTCCATTGTACTTCTAGTTTGGGTAAATAAGTGTGGAAGTGTGAAGTTAGCTGCTTTATGCATAGGTATACTCAATGAAACAGATCACTTTTTAGCAGTTTCAGCATTGGCATTGTGTATAATATGAAGCCATATTACCTTGCACAGGTTTTAGCTTTCAACCTTTTATTTTCCTTTATTGTCAATATATGTATATTCAAATCATTTGATATCTTAAGATTGTTCCACGTTTCTCTTAACATTTTTCTTTCTCTGATGTGTAAGGCAATTAATTGACTCGTGGAAGGACAAAAATATATTTTGTTTAGTCTAGTCTTTCTTTTGTTAACATGAATATATACTATTATTACATTCTTTGGTATGGAACTAAAGTTGGTCAAAATAACAAATGTACTTTTATAGACTCAAACTTTATCTTTGATGACATTTTAAATACCTAAACAAGGAGTATAAGCAATACGAAAATATTAGTAGTTTTAGTTATTTAAAACACGTGATCTTCAAAATTTTCATAACTTTATAAAGTTTTTTTTATCTGTTATTCACATTAAAATTGGAAGTTTTCTAAGAATGATATTATACATGTGTAAACTGAGAATGGTAAATAACTGACAATGTTACACACTCAAAAATTCTTTTAAAACTACATTTCTTTTCGTTATAAATTAAATCAGAGGAAGATTTCTTTTTTTCTTTACACAATAATAAACATTTCCTAAGATTCTAATCATTTACATATTTGACTCCTGCATGAATCAAAGCTAAAGAATAGTCAACAGTGGAAGATTCAATTTTGCTCTCCCCTAATCATATATGACTGGAAAGGCTCCCTCTTGATTTCAACAAATGTTGACTTCTTCTTGCTCAATGGCTGTTTCCAGGGTTCTCCATCCATTTGCATATAAGCATCTTGCCATTCTCCACCTCTAATTTCGAATCGAATAGCTGACGCCTGAAGAATACAAGGTGCAATTTTACATTTACACATCAAGAGACACTGGCTATAGTAACTAAGCTAAATCATGGTGCTTAATTACTACTCAATTATGGCATAACACAATAGTGATGACTAAATTTAGACCAAGAAATAGAATAGACAACATTCAGATTATGATAACAAGAAACTTAGTAAAAGATTTTCATTTTCTCTGATACTAAGTGGAAGCATATGTGGCAAATCCAGAAATGGATTAAAGCCGTAAAGAGAAAACAAATAAACTGGAATGTATCCTTCACGAATCTGTAGTATTTGCAGCAGAATGATAAGATACATCCACCTGCAGAACTACTCCTAATGAATTGCTAAACAACTCAAGTGATTTGTGAATGATTCTATTGTTTGGCCTTCTAGCTTGACCTTTTTCCACCACCAGCATAGGAGCCTTTTGAATTTTAATTATTTTTTATTCCCTAAGACGAAAAGAAAGAAATTCTTGCAAAACACAAATGAGTAAGTTTCATATTAAGATTGGTACCTGAGCTATGTGCTTTGCAGAGATAAGTTCAACCATGACAAACGATGCATGCCATCCTTGCTTTAGACCAAATATTTCCAAAAGTCCATCATCCGCTTGAGCTTCAACAAAGCCTCTCTGTAAGTACATCACAAGCTTTTCTGGTTAATCATCTTTACATTCAATTAACAACTTCTGCAAGAATGCTGAGTTCATATACAACCACAATCAGAAAATCATGGTAATCACCAAACGAGCATAGTCAAACACACGTTTTTTTTCTCCAGAAAAAATGCGACATAATATAACCACCAAGGATATTAAGGCAAGAAGAAAAAGCATGAGCAAATACAGTCCAAAATGTTAAGCATGGATTACAGGAATAGAAGATATATCAGTTATATGCAAACAATCTTCAAGAAATTCTCTCTCTATCCAGAGGCATAAAAGAACCCTTCACACTTTTTCATTTATAATATGTAGGGCATGGTAAGACTTAAGAATGGATAAACTTTTATGCCTATAAGATTGTCAATATTTAAATTTGTGAGAAAAAAAAATCTCAAATAGTTTCCAGCAATCCAAAAAGAGCCTGAGAGATAATGAATACTTTCATATCATCACTGCAACAACATATTATCTCAGGTAACAGGAGTGCTATACCCTTTCCATGTACTCTGGTTTCAAATTACCCCAGGGATTTCTTCCACTTCCATAGCTATGAAGGTTCAAAGCAACTATCGCCCTTACACTGAAAGAAAATATCAGAACCTTGTTAAAAAGAGGATCGAAACTGGGGAAGATTTTAAAAAAAAAAAAAAAAAAAAAAAAAAAAAAAAAAAGAGGATCAAAACTCTGTCAGATTGACTAATCATGCATAAATTTAAGGCATATAGAAATCTATAAATGAAAAGAGTATGGAAAAACAAAATCACCAGAAAAATAGACTGGTAGATGTAATGAAATCTGCTTAAAAAAGTATTGCTTCACCAGTCACCAGTCTATAATATGAACCAGCAAAGCTTATATGATATTAAATCTACCTTGAAGGAACGGGTACATTTTCCCACGCAGAGCTATTGAACTTTTTGACATGCATCCGCAGAATGTTTCTAATTCCCCTGATACCAGAAAGGATTTTTCAAATAAATTATCGTTAGAAACAGAATAGGTAATTAATCTACCAGTCATTGTACTTAATTACTGAATATACACAACTTCTCCATCAAGCATAATGTTTTCTCGACAATATTAGGCATTATGAATTAAACCACGCCTCTTAAATATAATACAACATAATGGTGATTTATCACAACTTCACAAAGGCAATCTGCTTCAGTTGAAATATATCTTACCTTAGACCTGGATCACTTGAGCAAGGCGTTAAGAACCATCCCTGTGTGCAACCGTAACCAGAGTATATAATCTGCAGTTTAAAAAAAAAAAAGAAAGGTTAGTTCACAATTCTGTATTATCGACTAAGAGCTATAAATAATTCGTATCTATTATTGATTATTTATAATGATTGCAAATAAACTATGTTTCAATCAATAAAAAAAGGGCATGAGCATATTTAAATTACTTCCTCATATGGGTTTATAGAATCAAGTAAACCAAAGCAAGCAACCAAGGAACTTGAACAATAAAAGTTTAAAACATATAGTCAACAGATAGAGAAATTTAGTACCTTATTTGCTATTGGACCATTTGCAAGGTATGGTTTTTCATTGCGTAGATTATGAAAGCCATAAGCCACTTGGGCATCCATTCCTGTAAAATCAAACAAGAAAATTCTAAGATTAAGATTATAAATTCATGAAAACAAGAACTTGATACATTTAAGCACCAAAAAAAAAATGAGAACAAGAAAACATCAAAATAAAGGTACGAAGGTGTTCCCATTTCAGGGAAGTTTGTGCAACGCCAATGGCATGGATGTAGCTTGTTTAATTATTTAATGCCATCATTGTAATTTGTAAATAACTGTAGGCCTAACATACAACCTTGAGACAAGAGAAATATGCACAGAATGTATAATAAGCCAGCAACATTATTATTAGGAACTTCGGTCACAATTCCAGGCTTCAATTACAAGGCTCTAAGCATTAAGCATGGACATGTTACCAACACCTTCAGAATCAATTTGAACACCAACGTGACTCTACATCATCTAACTAATGTACAGGTTAAAGTACCTATACTGTAGTAATTATAGAACACCCCATCATAACATTGAACTTCGTCAGGCCGTTCTCCCCCAAGTTCTAAACCCTGCATACACAATAACTTCCAACGTTAAAAGTAAATCTTGTGACGGAGCCAATATATCATCTAAACAGAATTTTAATGAATAAATATTTAATAGTAAAGAAAAGTTATGCAAGGGGTTGCTTTACACTTTTGATCTGATGTTTTTCCTATAAAGTTTTCTTTTCTTTTTCAGTTAGAGTTATTGGCTCTCCTTTTTGTACTTACTTTCTCTTAATAAACTTCATTTTAGAAAAAAATAAAAACATATGAAGAAAAATATCCAATTGGCCCCAAGGACACTATGCTAAAGGGCAAAGGAAAAATTCTCAAATACATTAGAATATTTTACTATGATAATTTATAGGGTAAATTACACTTTGGTACCCTGTGGTTTAAAGCGTGACACTTTAGTACACTGAGGGTACCCTGACCAATTTTTTTCATTAGTTTTGGACGAAATTTGGCACTTGGGCTCACTAAAACTCAATTTTATCCAACATTTTGCCACAACAAAGATCAAGCGCATTCTTTTCAAAAGTTTTGAATGATTTCGATGTTGGATGTTAAGAAAGTTTTGAGAGAATTAAGAGATAGGTTTCGAAAAGCATGTGTTTGATCTTTATTGTTGTGACAAAATGTTGGATAAAATTGAGTTTTAGTGAGCCCACGTGTAGGTCATGTGCTAAATTTCATCCAAAACTAACAAAATAATTGTTCAGGGTACCAAAAGGGTAATAGTGGAGACCTCATGGTACCAAAGTGTCACATTTTAAACCACAGTGTACCAAAGTGGAATGGGGTCAAACCACAGGGTACTAAAGTGTAATTTACCCTAATTTATAAGGTATGACCATATGGCAATGGGGGTAACGCAGGCATTGGTTGAAGCAAAGAAAATTTCAGATTATGTATACACACTGACCATGTTCTAGCTATTATGCCCAAATGGAAGCACGCGAAAAAGGAAAAATTACATATTGAATAAATCTTATATAATAAGGTGGCATTGTACCACAGGAAAGCTAGCTAAAACTAATAAGTATATGATGCGAGAAACTAGAGCCACAACCTCATCAAGAGAGAGCTTTTCTATCGGTTTAAGAGAATATGGGGTTTCCGCTGTTGTGCCTTCTGGCATCGAGAGTGAAACTCGCCAACTGCATGAAACTATACAATTAAACAAACAAATCTTTTTATACCAAACTTAAGTTATACATTGGGCTAATTATGCAAAGAGAACCTGAACAAAATATACAGAAATATTTTTACACATGCAGATTAGGATATGTTGATGAAGAAGATTCAAGGTACATTTATAATAAATTCACCTCATTCTTTGAATGAAACTATTGATTAGGATGTAAAGCAGAGTGTCTCACTCATTCAGTATAATAAATCTACATTTACAACTAGATTTAAACCTGACCCCATCATCAAAAATCATACAAAGTGTTGATGTAAGTATCAAAATTTGAAGATATTTCATAAAGATTTAGTTAATATCAACAGATTCTGTGAGCTAATTGTTAAATTCGGAGTAGGAAAACATTTTAGGCTTCAACAGCTTTTATTAGTAATAACATTAACTGGTGAATTTATGAAATATATTAACCATAAGGCAAAATTTAAGAGTTGGGCTACTTTTCAAGCATCTCAACCTACATTATAAAAAGTGGAGAGAAAAGGAGTACAAAAGGAGGACCAAGAATTTCCCAGAGCAAGATAGGAAAGAAACACATGAATATACACCAGCCAAAAAGAGTAAGCCAGTCCATTTGTATATCAGACAAGACTGACAACTGACAAGGGTACAACCTAAAAGATCCATGAGCTGAAAAGTACAAGGAAACTAAAAACACGCACATAAAAGGTAAGAAGGGAGAAACATGAGGCTAATTATCTGAAATTGCTGTCCAGCCAATTACACCTCACTCTGGCTAAGAGAGCTCAACTCCAAGCGTCTCAATCTCTTTACTAAGGGAACCAACTACATTCTTCTATCACAAACATTAATCACTTATAATTTAAGTGAGGGGGAGCATAGGCATGAGAAAACATTATATCCCCAAACCATATACACATTATAGAATTTCAGTATCGCATATCAAGAAAGTCAACATAAAAATTTAAAATGTACTGAAATACTAAGTTAAACATGAAGCAGACTCCAAATCATACTGACTCATGCCTCTGAGAATTAACCTCTGATGTCTCTAATAACAACTTCAGAAAAGCTATTTCTTTGCAGATAGCTACTTATAGAAATTCGTAATAGTAAAAATTTTAGGATGAGTGTTACCTATCCAGAAGAGTTATTGGACCAGTGCTTGCCCTTGAAAGACTTCTGTTGATGGCTGACTTCCAGACAAAAGGAAATGAACCACCCTTATATTACATCAAAACGACGGATTAGCAAAGTAGAGAAGAGAATGCTAATCCAATCCACAAACCAGTTCATTGGAATGCTTACCCAATTAAAACTCCTAGACAGATCATTGCCAGTACCAAGTGGTATAATTCCAACTGGAGGAACTGGCGCCCGACCATTTTTGTGAAGTTCTGAGAGACATCCTAATACCCAGCCAACTGTACCATCACCTCCAGCAACCTATCAATGATAATAAGTAATAACATAGATGTAAGTAATCACAAAATATTGTGTGTGCTTATATAATGGAAATTAAATTCTGAATATGAATCACGTTCTGGTGCAATAGTCAACATACTATAATCCTCATTCTCTCACGAGCTTCTTTGGCACGAAAATCGCCGAGACTGATAAACATCTCCAGACAGCCTAATCCATACTCGACAAATTCATGAGGCTTGACATCTGATAGATCGAAAACCTGTACAACAACTTAATGTCAATTGTAAAATAAAAATATGAATGGCAGAAATAATTTCAAACAAAAAAGAACTTAAAAATTCAAAAAAGAGCAAAAGCCAACTTTCGTTCTGCATTGTCTAAATTAAACTCAAAATATGCAACATGAACGAAATATGTTTACTATTAGAGTGTGTATTTGAGGAAAAAGTTGGCCATAAGCAGAAGAAAAATATAAAAAGTGAATTTCAGCAACAATTGTTAGTTTCTAGACTTCAGCTGTAAACTCTAACTTTCAAAGTGATAAAAAGAAAAATGGAGGAAAGGAGGGAAACTTTTTTTTTCTTGGTTACATAAGAGGAGGGATTTATCTGAACTTATGTTCTGTGAAAATTGCCTTGCTATAATTCACTTGAGCATCTATTACTTTCCCATTTCACTCCTACCAAGCACAGAACAAAACTGCCAGGGAAAGGTGAAAAACAATCGAGATGACTCTTATATTTTTCTTATAAAAATCATAAATGATAATAAAATTAGTAATGTTATTTTTTGCATAACTAATCATACTAAATATGTATACAAGAGAATTTTTTGACCTAACAAATTATTAATAAAAAGATCATAATATATACTAGGGGCTTAGGGCACGCAAATATGTATGTAAAATAAATAAGGGACTAAATTGTTAACTTAGTAAAGAAAGAGAGACCAAATAGTAAATTTTCTCTTATTTTTAATTCATAAACTATAGTTTTAAACATGGACGACCAGAAAGGGGCGGAGCCATATAATATACTAGAGGCTTAGCGTACCCTAACAGGTACGCAAATATGTATGTAAAATAAATTAGGGACTAAATCGTTAACTCAGTAAATAAGAAGGGATCAAATAATAAGTTTCCTCTTATTATTAATTTTGTACTATAGTTTTAAAACGTGGACGACCAAAAAAGGGTGGAGCCATATAATATAAGATAATATATATATATATATACTAGGGGCTTTGTGTGCCCTAACGGGCNTTATATAATTTATCAAAAAAAAAAATGTGATGTGACCATTTTTTTTAGTATGAAAGTATTCAGGAGGCTGCTAATTAGTCAGCAAATATACTGTACCTAACTCAGAAGTGATTGGTCAACTATTTCACAACCCCCTTAAAAGTCGTAATTTAGCTTAGAGCTATAACAAATTAAAGGCTAAAGTGTACTTTTATCCCCTAATTTTTGTTGTTCAAATTTTGGTCCCATAACTTTGGCAAAGGTCTCAATTTGATTCCATAATTTTTTTTGTTGCAATTTTGGTCCCATCACTTTTGAAAACGTTTCACCGTTGGTCCCAAACTGATTTTCATCCATTATTTGCCGTTAAAGATGATCTGGCATATTGAGTTGGATGATGACGTGAAAAATATGGGTGGAGTTATGGGATGGAAGGAAATTAACTTAGGACCAACGGTGAGACGTTTTCAGAAGTTATGGGACCAAAATTACAACAAAAAAAGTTATGAGACCAAATTGAGACTTTTGCCATAGTTATGAGACCAAAATTGCAACTAAAAAAGTTACGGGACCAAATTGAGACCTTTGCCAAAGTTATGGGACCAAGAATAGACTTAAGCCCAAATTAAATAAGAGATTAGTTTAGATGAGCATAAATAAGAATAATATTATTAAATTATATTAGATACTTTTGTTGCTTCAAATATTAAACTCAACGGATCTACTAACTTTTAACATATCTAGCATATCTCCATTTTAATTTATTCTTGTATCAATAATTTTAGTTTCTTTTTTTCAAAATATAAAGTTACAAATGTAGTAATTTATATGTTATGTTATTAATTTCATAATAATATAAGATGAACTTAAATGCTTTACTATTAAATTAAAAAAAAACAATATGTTTACGCCATGTACAAAATTTTTTATTAATAAAAAGAAAGATAGGTTAAATAAGATTAGANGCAATATAGATACGACGAAAACCCTAGTTTTTCGTGACGAAAAAGATATATTTTCACTCGCGTCATTCCGTTATGTTAGTTTAAATCAATTGATTAATAATTAAAAAGGTTTCATGCTGATTCGATGGAGAACATTTTGATAAACATAAAAGATAAAATAGAAAAATAATTGCAGAGCAAAATTGCAGAGCGATTCCGACAATTGAAGAAAAGCAAATTTAATCGAAGAAGCGGATTCAGACGCAAATTCATGGAAGAAATTTTAACAATAAACAAACCTGTTCTTCACTCATCAATTGCTTCAACCGTTCCTTGAGAACAGGACCATGACGACCACCGCTGTTAGTATTAATGAACGCTACCATGGGGGTTTCCGGCGAAACAACATCCTCGTCGTCGTTGCTACACATGTGGCGGCTCATGGCGGTCGGATCTTGGTACCGGATACAATCGCGCATCGCGCGGCGGAGGTATACCGGCATCGTAAACTTCTTCTTCAATTCCTCCTTGTCGATTCGGATTCCCGAAAGCACACATGTCCGAAACGTCTCAATCATCGAGGGTTTCATCGCCGGCTTGGCAGAATTCGTAGACGGCGAATCAATCTTCGTTTCCGGAGATGACGTTAAAGCCATCGACGACGCAACATTGCTCGTCGTCGACGCCGTAGACGACGAATCGTCGTCTCTCGTCTCCGTTGAAATGTTCGTCGTCTCACTCATGATCGTGGAAGGATGGATTCGAAATCTACAATCACAAAATTATTGGGGTCGATTGATAAATTCATTCGAAATCTCCTTCAATTGATGATTCTCTCTCTAAATGTTTGTGTTTTGAGAGAGAGAGAGAAAGCCAAAGGAGAAATGTTTCTTTGTATCAATGTATAATGGCCATTCACCATTGTGAATTAAACGGCTTTTTGCTCACTGTGATCCCTCCATTTATGGTTAATTACGGAAATGGTAGGCTTCTAGAATTTAGGCATGCGATTGCAAAGTAAGCAAAGACAAGTCATAATTATCACCATATTAGATTTTGCTTAAAATGAGAATTTTCGAACTACATTATTTTTCTTTTAATCTAATTGGTTAAAAGTAAAACCTCGTTTTAGTTCCTAAACTAGTATGAACCCCGCGCGATGCGCAGGACAAAATTACTTCA
>QANZ01043582.1:443-27505 GCA_003254925.1 Chamaecrista fasciculata
CACCATGGCTCTCGAGAAGCATCTAGTGCATGTATCTCTATACACCGAGGTCATGCTGGTCTTAGTTCATTTACGTTCCCACGTGAATGATCGACCAGGGACAGTTTTAGATTAATTATCTTATAATCAATCAAGGACGCTATCATAGTAAACACGCTAATAATATGATAACAACATAATTTATCTCTATAAATTAATCAAAAACTATATATGTTCAAATAACACATAAATAAAATGATTGGCCCTAGGGCACAATCTCCATCACGACGGAGGCAGCAAATCAAGTCGGAGAATTTGGAAACGCAGAGGAAATGCAAAGGAGAAAAGTTTGAAAGCAGAAAATGGCCAAGTGAGGGGGAGGAAGAGGGGAAATATGGCGGTTTTTCCAACTTTTCACGAAAATCGAAGCGCTGCATTAAATGCGCCCCCCTCGGTTCACGATTTGCCATCATGATCACTGAAACACAAATCGCATGTTGACACGTGGCCACGATAGCACTGACGCACAGACTCGAAGCGACAGCTATACGTCAGCAAGGAAGGGGAAAAGGCAAGGTTAGGTGGCGTCGATGATAGTCAAGGCCTCTTGAAATGGCGCTGACACAGAGAACGCCCTACCAGCTGGAAGGCAGAGTTTGGCGCTAATGCCCATAACCCCCCAACAAATCACGAAAGGAATAATACTCAGGCTCTAGAGAAGTACCCACGGCGTCGATGCCAACAAGCAGCATGAAGATGACAACGCCCTTGGAAGGGACTCCACTGATGGTGACAGAGCTTCACTCCTTTTGTTGGGACTAGTGATAATAGGCCTAATAAATTGGAGGCTCTAAGGACCTGGACTAGTGGCGGTCAAGGTCCACATAGGGGAAGTATTTGATCAAGAACGCCGAATGGTCCTATACCAGCCAAGAACGCCACAATCGGCCCAACAGCCCTTAAAGTCAACAGGACTTGGGCCGATGGCGCCAAAAGCCCAATAAGGGGATCACCCAATCATGGACGCCAAACCGTCCTACATCAATCAAGAACGCCAACATCAAGGCGTCCACAAAGAAGACGTGCAAGAGAACGTCTCCACGTCAATCAGGAGTCAAGTAGAAGTTAGTGGGCACACGTCTCTCTCATTATATACGTCTTTGGCACAATCTTAACTGCTAAATCAGTTAAGATCACGATCAGTTAAGGTTTCCCTTAGCATCTATGCCAAGTCAGCAGAATTAGTTAAGATTACAATCAGATATGGAGCCAAATCCGGATCCTATCAGATTATCCTCAACCAATATAAAAGGGAAGCCCAAAACACTGGAAAAAGGTACGCACTATTGCTATTTACACATATTATTGCTCTCAAGTTCTTTACTGACTTAAGCATCGGAGGTGAATCGCAGGGCCACCCCTGTGCATTCATTGACTTGCAGGCGACTCTTGACCCAGAGTTGCTTCATCGAACCAGGTAATGCCCTCCGGCCAAAACCAGGTTCATCAAATATGAAATAGGCAAAGCGAGGACTAAATCAAGCAATGGCGTGATGAAGCAAATAGCAAGATGTGATGGAGAGAGTGAAAAGGAAGAGAAGTGCGACTATGTGAGGAAATAAGAGAGTTGTGGATTAGGATTTCTTATTTTTGGGCAAAATGACACAAATAGCCCTCCTTAAAACCCACTCTCTCAAAAATCCGCCTTCTTGCCTTCTTTATTTACACAAATGTCATTTTTCTTTCACTTTTTTCTTTTTTTTTCTGAATATTTAATTATTTTGATTTTTTTCTTTTTTTTTTTTTTATCATTTCTCTTTTTAGTCCCTCCAAAGTTTTTCTAAGTTGCAAAATGACCCGGGCCAAATGGGGTGTTGACAAACATATTAAAGAAAATATATATCCAAAAATTAATTTCATCAAAATATAAAAATAATATTAACGTGTACAATTATTATTTAAGTTGTGCTCGTCGTTGTTTCGAAAAGTAGAAGTAATCTATAATTGCATATGTAGTAAATGTTTGAGTAATCTCTTTTTCAATGTAGACAATCATAAAATCTCTAAGAAAGTCATCTTCTATCTTGTTGCGAAGCCTTGTTTTGATGGATTTCATGGCTAAAAATGCACGTTCAGTAGTTGCTATTGAAATAGGAAGTGTCAAAATAAAACGAAGTAACCTATCAATAAGAGGATATGACTCTAATTGTCCAGTTTCCACCAATCCTTAACATAAATCAACAATAGTAAACAAATTATGCAATTTTGGATGACAAGGTATATCAAGCTTATAGTGTTGCAAATGATATTTCAAGTGAATTTTCTCTTGATCAGAGAAAGCAGAAGGATAAAACTTCTCAACAAGCTTGCATATATCATCAATATTAAATAATTTGTAACCATCTTTAGGATCTAAAGATGCACTCAAAGTAAGAAGTTCTATGGCTTTTTCATTGAATCTACTATTTAATTCCTTCAACTGATAGTCAATCACATTTGTAAACAAATCCACTCGATAATGATGCTCAACTGTCACAGTACCCTTTTGACGACGAGAATGAATTATGTTAGAGAACTACGCACTCATGTCAGGAATTTGAATATCGTGACTTTCACAAAAAGAAGTAATCTTATTTAAAAGTTTTCCCAACCGTTATCTCTTAGATTCCGAATCAAAGATTTGGTGGAAGATACTAAATGCATAGCATTTAAAATATCTTGAGACTTTTGTTACAAAGCCTGACAAAGCATGTTTGTCATCCCCATAATTTCTATTATGAAATGGAGAATACAAACAAAGCCAAATGATATCAAAGACTTAAGAGCAAAAGTAGCATCACGTCGCTGAGCAGAAGTAGATACTTCAACAACTAAACTTTCAAGAACCGAAGTAGTTGCATTAAACATTCGCAGAAGACTACACATTGATTTAAAATGAGAACTCCATCTCGTGTCTTGATGCGGAACCCCAAGATTATAAAGAACCCGAAACCCCAACACACAAGATGGATAGAACAAATAGATGGAATGAAACCCCCAACCTATTGAACCCTCAAATGACAGGTGCAAATGGAAACACAAATAATCGGTTGATTTTAATAACCAAGAATGAATTCGCCACAATTGATTTACCTTGATAAGAATTAATTCTTGATGCAATAGAAGAAGATAGGCACCACCTCTTGTATGGATTCTTCTTTTATCCAAGAAGAAGAACAAAAGCACAATGCTCTCATATAAAATTCTTCAAAACTCCCTTTACAATATAGTTAATGGAGTATTTATACTCCACGGAATAGAAAACCCTAAAAGCAAATGGGCTATACTACATTCCATCAATTGAAGCCCAATTAAAAGATAATGTTTAAATTAAACTGATGGGCCTTTCTAACAATTCAAATTTAAGTCCAAAATTAAAACATTAAATTTAGAAAGACAAATTAAAATGGTCCACTAAAAAGAAGCATTGACCCAAATTCACACAAACTAATAGACTAAACATATTCAGGTCTAAGATAATTAATTAAACAAATATTGGATTAAATAACGTCCTGATCTTCAACATGCTCCAATAGTTTGTTCACATAAATCTGGACAGTTTTTTCCACAAGCTCGCTCATTGGCTCCTTGATATTTCTCGATATGGAAGTGCCTTTCATGCTCGCATCATCCACTCTTTCCTCAAAAAGATTCGTCCTCGAATCTGAAATGATGTAACAAGTAGAGGGATTAGCAAATTTACAATTTCCCAGCATAAAATATTCACCTTGAAGATTAAGCATGAAGGTATATAAATCAGCTGGCTTAATCTTATTCTCATCATACCTAAATGCAAAATATCTATAATTAACCACTTTCGCATGTGTCCAACAAAAACACTTAGACAACATATACAGCATATGCATACTAAAATATTCTACTAGACAACAATTTTGTGATACTTCAAGAATCATCTCATGCATGGACCAATCAAGTTTCCAAATCCTATTTCCATGAAATAGAAAACCTTCATGTACATAGAATTTATGGAAATCACAATTTCTACTTGCATCAATTATACCAGCTGAATCACAAATAGATCCCATCTTAAACTTACCACACCCAATTTCAAAAATAGAACACTTAAATAAGAAATTTATTGGTGTAGAATAAAATTCTCCCTTCAAAGGATTAAGTGATAGTTTGGGACCATTTTCCAATGTGAAACCAAGCTCTCCTTTGAATTTCCTTTGTTGCCATAGTTCATATCTCGCCCATGAATCAAATGTTTCTCCAAACACAAAATCAATATGATCCACAAATTTTTGTTTTGGAAACACATAGCCATGTTCCTGCATCAAAGAATCATCACCACTAAAATAATTGTTAGTGTTAGTAAAAATCAAAGATCTCTCTTTCTCATCGAAGTATTTTACCTCATCACTTTGATTTTTACTCTCCATTGGGCCATTGATTTGAGTTTCCTCTTTTTCGGCCTCTTTAATCTCATTATTCTTTTCACTCTCTTGAATTTTTTTTATCTCTCTATTTTTCTCTTGTTCTCTCTCATTTTTTACAACTTTATCATAAACTTCTTTTGGTGATAATGACACAACTAACTCATCTACATTCACATTAGGAGTATATCCAACACAATTAGTATAAAAATCTTCCTCTACTTGTGTAGAAACTTTCCCAACAGATCGATGCTTTTTATCAAGTCTCCTCTTAAAGTAAGATGGAGCAAATCGCTTCCTCATGACTCATTTCATCTCCTCCCATGTACCAATATGATCCTCCTCATAACACCTTATAGAGCTTAACAACGTATCCCACCAAACTACAACATGATCACTAAATGAAAAAGAAGCTAATCTAACTTTCTTTTCATCAGAATAATTATGACATCCAAATATTTTATCAACCTCCTTCTCCCAGTTTAGATATGAATCATCATTATTCATTCCTCTAAAAATAGGAATCATCTTTTTAGTGGAATTCACACTTCTACTCTTCATCTTATGCTCCTCCTCCAATCTTCCCAATCATTTATTTGCTTTAGAGAGCTTCAACTCAAGTCTATCAAGCATCTTTTTCAAAGCATTCATGGTATAATGATTATCTCCATTCATCATAATAAGCTGCAAGAAAATGTTAGCAAACAAGAAATCCTCACAAAATCACTCCCTCACGTGTTTCACTCAAGGAAGCTCTCCACTCGTGTTTCAACACTCTAGCATCTTACCACTCAAGCCCTATGTCTTCAATTGCACTTCAAAATCAATTCTCACATCAATCAAAAACATTTTAGAAAAAAAAAAAAGCAATGAAACCTAAACAAGAACAGCACACTTCAATTCTATAGGCAATTAGACCGATGAAATAAATAGAAATGGAGCGCACATGGTGAAGGTAAATATGCCACTCAGAATATTATACCAATTAACAAGAAACAATTTGTTAATTACAATGTAATAGAGGCAAAAATACAAGATACAATAATTAGACACTTAAAGTAGAATAAAAGACAAATTGACACAAAATACACAGAATTGGAAATCTCTCAAAGAGAAACCCCAATTTGATGCTAGACAACTAAACAAGAAGCAAGCAAACTAAGAAAACAAGTTCCTTTGTTTCTTTTTTTTTAATCAAGTAACACAAAGAGCACACTGAAAAAACAAGAGGCAAGCTTCGCCTAAAATTTCCAAAAAAACGCTACTTCACAAATTAGACTATAACTTTACGTATAGTACTCCGATTTGTTCAATTCCAAATCGAGGTGAAAGATGAGATTCTAAACTATTAAAATGACCTACTACACGTCCAAAAACGCAAAGTAAAAGTGGACGAGCAACATATAATTTTGTATCAGCCCAAAATTTCTCCACACAAACAGATTTAGCTATATTTTTTCTCATTTTTTGTTTCGTTATTTTTTTCACAGAAATTGGAAGAACAAAAATAATAAAGAAGATAAATAAGAATTTATCCCAAGTCACAGCTCTGATACCAAATGATGCGGAACCCAAAGGTTATAAAGAACCCGAAACCCCAACACACAAGATGGATAGAACAAATAGATGAAATTAAACCCCCAACCTATTGAACCCTCAAATGACAGGTGCAAATGGAAACACAAATAATCGGTTGATTTTAAAAACCAAGAAAGAGTTCACCACAAGTGATTACCTTAATAAGAATTAATTCTTGATGCAATAAAAAAAGATAGGCACCACCTCTCATATGGATTCTTGTTTCAGCTAAGAAGAACAAAAGCACAATGCTCTCATATAAAATTCTCCAAAACTCCCTTTACAATATAGTTAATGGAGTATTTATACTCCATGGAATAGAAAACCCTAAAATCAAATGGGCTCTACTACATTCTATCAACTAAAGCCCAATTAAAAAGATAATGTTTAAATTAAACTGATGGGCCTTTCTAACAATTCAAACTTAAGCCCAAAATTAAAAGATTAAATTTAGAAAGAAAAATTAAAATGGTCCACTAAAAAGAAGCATAGGCCTAAATTCACACAAACTAATAGACTAAACATATTCAAGCCTAAGATAATTAATTAAACAAATATTGGATTTGATAACGTCTTGATCCTCAACATGCTCCAATAGTTTGTTCACATAAATCTGGACAGTTTCTTCCACAAGCTCGCTCGTTGGCTCCTTGATATTTCTTGATATGGAAGTGCCTCCCATGCTTGCATCATGTCTGTTGGACTTTGTAATGTCCCCAATTGCTCCTCTTCCTGTTTCAATCTCATCACTTGCAACTAAATTAGCAATTTCAATTGCAAAATTACTTTGCAACTCATCATTCTACTTACTAGAGGAACTCACAGTATTTATAATGAACTTGAGATTTTTGAAAAACTTTTGAACATCAGCTGCTTTTCTAGCTGAAACAACAAGAGCCAATTGTAATTGATGAGCTAAACAATGCACATAATATGCGTAAGGACATTCTTGAAGCATCAAAGCTCGTAACCCATTACATTCTCCACACATATTACTAGCTCCATCATATCCTTGACCACGAATATTTTTAGTGCTAAGATTATGATGAGAGAAACTCAAGCAAATTTCTTGCTTAAGAGTTGATGAAGTTGTCTCTTTGACATGAACTAAATCTAAAACTCTTTCTTTCAAAAACCCATTTTTATCAACAAATCTAACAATGAATGTCATCTGTTCTCTTTTAGATTCATCTTGAGCTTCATCAACAATCAAACAAAATTTTCCATCACCAATCTCTGCACGAATTTCATCTTGCACCTTCCTAGCAAAAATATTCAAAATCTCCTTTTTAATTGTTGATGTGTATTTTGCATTATGTGCGGTATTATCTAAAACAAGATCATTTACTTTATCATTATAAGAAGCTAAAAGCTTTATCATTTCAAGGAAATTTCCATGATTTCTTGATTCTGAGCGCTCATCATGTCCTCTGATTTCGCACATGCTTGAAAAGTTAACAATCTAATAACATCAACGGAAGCTTTAAGATGCAATCGATTATTCAAAATTTGTTGTGAAGCTTGTTTATCTAGCACTACTTCAATATAACATGATTGGTTCTTGAAATCTTCTAAGCATCTAGTAGCAACATTATGAGCAGAATTGTGATGGTTTCCCACATGAGATAAAAATGCACAATTTTTATCATCACTAACTTTCTTCCAATTCTTGAAACGCACTGATATAAATGTCTCAAATCCATGATAACCTGATGGTTTTTTAGCAAAAAAATAATATGAAAAACAAAACACAGCATCTTATCGGTGAATGCTCTAACCAGGGAAAGGTTTTGAACCAATGACCTAGAAATCGACATGGGTGACTTTTTGGACCAGACAATGGAAATACTGGTACAAGTTTTTTCATATGGCCTAAATGTTATGTATGCTCTACGAATTTCATCCTGTTAATTTATAGGATAATCCCAAATTGGTGGTCGTCTACCAGGATCTCGTATTAAGGTAGAACTATCAATATTCTCTTCTTCAACTCTCATGACTTCAGGAGGGGTTGCTCTAAATTAGTTATCACAGGTTGTTCAACATTATTCTCATTCTAAGACATTGAATTAATATTTGAATTTGTTGACCCTTGAACATCAATATCCCTCTCTTTTCTCTTGAAAAATGATTCGATAGTTTTTCTTTTAGACATTATTCAACTTATACAATATATAGTTACAATCCAAATAAATAATACATTCAATAAATATTTTTCAAAAAAACAAGAAAAGCCAAACTAAAAATAGTCATCAATGAATATAATACTGCAACATCATCATATAGTCATACCATATAAATTATAACCATATCATCAATATATACAAATACAAGTATACAAGATACATCTTTGGTTCAACGGTCAGTCATTACTCAACAAGACAACAACATTAATAATTTTATATATTATCAACATAAAATTTCCAAATTCCACTTCCACTTTCATTTATATTAAACAATATAATCTAAAAGTAGTCAATAACTATAACAAATTAAAACAGTAAAAAGCATTTATGAATATCACTCAATATAAAGCAGTATTATACATTTATACTAGAAGTCTAGAACGAAATAGATAACCAATAACACAAAGTGGAGGTTAAAGTAGATAACTGATTAATTAAGATCATCCCGTCACAAAAAGAAGAGTAAATACAAAAATGTAGTAGAAGTCACAATCCAAGAAAGAGAAAAGTAAATAGGAGAGAGAGAGAGAGAGAGAGAGAGAGGGAAACAAAGGTCAATTAGGAGTTTTAGATAAAATCTTGTAAATGGATAAAGAACTAATTAAGGCTCACATTAGATGAAGGAGCCTCAAAGAATATTTCTTGTAACAATTAGTATTGGAGAAGAGAGAATCAATTAATCAAAGAATATTATAAGAGCATTCACGTGAGCCACATCCACACAAGACAAAAGTTATTGATGAGTCATTGTTTTTAAAAGAAATCAATTATCTCAAGTGTCAAGTGTTCACTTTTAAACAGATATGAATGTTCATTTATTAAAGGTTGTAAACTCTTATTTATGTTAGAATCTGAAAGGTTGTATCTGTTCAGTTTTTTCCTATAAATAACACTTCTTCTAAAAAAACAGAGCATCTCATATTCAACTTATCTTTCTCTGTTTTGTGTTCAGAAGGTGTTATAGTATTGCTGGCTATAATACCAGGCTTTGTAAATCCTGGGGGAAATTTGCCATAAACACCCAGCAGCACACAAATAGTGGGGGCTTAATTTCCTTAAGGACAGTGACAACACTATCAAAGCCTACACTGTTTTCGTGTTCTATCAAAAGCCTACTATATTCTTCTAACAATCTTAAGGAAATTAATTCGAGATGGAGACTACTGGAGTAAAGAAACTGTTCAATCCAGATGTTCTCAAACTCGACCGCATTGATGGAACCAATTTCACACGATGGAAGGACAAGTTGCGGTTTCTACTTACAGAACTGGGAATTGCTTATATACTCAGTTCCAATCTGCCAGAAATACCACTACCATCTGAAAACGATACTGAAGAAGTCGTGGCAAATCGAAAGAAACGTGAAGAAGATGAAGTGCGTTGTAGAGGTTTTATCCTAAACTCTCTTTCTGATCGTTTATATGATTTATTTCGTCCAATCAAATCTCCACAAGAAATCTGGAATGCTTTGGAAAATAAATATACTTCTGAGAAACAAGGCATTGACAGATTTTTGAGTATGAAATTTTTTGAATTTCAAATGGTAGATTCTAAATCTATCATGGAACAAGTTGATGAATTACTTGTTTTGGTTTCTAGACTCAAGGATTTAAAAATTGAAGTTTCTGAATCTCTTCAAGTGGCTGCTGTTATTTCAAAATTGCCACCCACTTGGAATGATTACAGAAAAAAGTTACTACATACTTCTGAGGATTTTACTATAGACCAATTACTAAAGCATATTCGTATTGAACAAGAAACAAGATTTCGTGAAAATAAATATGCTTTAGAATCTGAGTCTAAAGTAAACATAATTGAGTCAAAGAAGCCAAGTAATTCTGGAAAGCCTGGAAATAATAAGGCGGGAAACAAGAGGAAATTCAATGACTTCACGAAAGACAATTCTTCTAACAACAAGAAGAACGACAAGAGTTGTTTCTTCTGTGGTAAAAAGGGTCATTTCAAGAAAGATTGCAGATTTTATAAAAAAGTAAAGATGGAAGAGGGTGTTGGGCAGAAAAAGGCAAACGTCATTGAAAAAGACACCTCTCTTTCAGAGATTATTGCAATGGTTACTGCTTTAAACATAAGTATGGTAACTGAATGCAATATGGAAACTTCTGCAAAATCTAATGATTGGTGGTATGATTTTGGAGCAACTGTTCACGTCTGTAATGATAAAAGTTACTTCAAGCACTACGAAGTAACAACCAATGAAGAAAATGTGTTGATGGGGAATCATAATCCAGCCAAGGTCTTTGGAAAGGGAACAGTGGAATTAGAGTTTACTTCTGGAAAGAAAATGATTCTGACAAATGTATTCCATGTCCCTGATGTTAGAAAGAATTTAGTTTCTGCCAGTCTTTTATGTAAAAGGGGTGTTAAAACTGTGTTAGAGGCAGAAAAGGTTATTTTTTCTAAGAATGGTGTATTTGTTGGACAAGGTTATTCTTGTGATGGGATGTTCAAATTATGTGTTAATAATAATAAAGTGAATAATTCTGCTTATATGATTGAGTCATCTTCTACCTTATGGCATGCTAGATTATCACATGTGAATTATGATTCCGTTAAATTTATGTCAAAACATAATTTCCTTCCTTCTTTAGACAAAGTTTCTGGAAAATGTGAAATATGCATTCAAGCCAAAATGACTAAGAAACCTTTTCTTAAGAATGAAAGATCAACAAATTTACTTGACCTTGTGCATTCTGACATTTGTGAATTAAATGGTCAATTAACCAGAGGAGGAAATAGGTATTTTATAACTTTTATAGATGATCATTCTAGATTCACATATGTTTACTTAATGAAAACAAAGGATCAAGCACTAGATATGTTTAAAAATTATAAAGCAGTTGTTGAAAATCAAATGGAAAAGAAAATTAAAATTCTACGAAGTGATAGAGGAGGAGAATACTTCTCCAATGAATTTTCTATATTCTGTGAAGAAAATGGTTTGATTCATCAATGCTCCATATACCCCACAACAAAATGGTCTTGTAGAAAGAAAAAATAGAACATTGGTTGATATGATAAATGCTATGCTTTTGCATGTTGGTTTGCCAATGAATCTATGGGGGGAGGCTTTATTGACTGCCTGTTTTGTACATAACAGAATACCTTCAAAGAAATTTAAGGTTTCTCCATATGAATTATGGAAAGGACGAACACCCAACTTAAAATTCTTGAAGGTGTGGGGGTGCTTGGCATATTACAGAGTACTAGATCCAAAAAGAACAAAGTTAGATCCTAGAGGAATTAAAAGCATCTTTGTAGGATATGCAGAAAATTCAAAAGCATATCGTTTGTTAGACATTGAGTCTAAAGTCATTATAGAGTCAAAAGATGTTGAATTTCTTGAAACCAAATTTATAGGTGATTCACATACCTCAAATCCTGGTGTGTTGGGAATTCCCGGGGAAAACACGCAGCGGAAGAACTGTAAAATAAAAAACAAAAACTTGCGCTCCCCAGGAGAAACCCACCCTGAGATTTGCTAGTTGAATTTAAAACCAGATATGAAAAGTGTTATACCTTAAGCTTTCAATCGGATTGGTGATACTTGGCGAGTCTAGAAGTCCGTTTCCACGTCCTTCCTCCACCGGTGATCCACACGAACAGTTTCCCGAACACGAGGTGCTAGCCTCCTTGCTTCTTTCTCCTAAGAAACTCGGGATTGAATCTACAGTTGATGAATTCAGGAACTCCTTCTCTGAACTCAGGGTAGGTGGCGCCACAGAGCAGAAGACAGCAACAAAACACCTTTTGTTCTTCTTCTCTCAAGAACCCTAGGAACCCACAATAACGATTTCTCTCCTAACTCCTTAGAAGAAAATCGACTTCTCTCTCTAGGAAGGTGGGTGGCGAAATTTCTCTCTCAACAAGGAGGAAAGTCGACTTGCCTAAGTAAAACTAGGGTTTTTCACAATATTGCATGAATGAATTGAGTTAGGCGACTTTTAGCTTATAATTACCAAAATTATGGTAATTTTATAAATATAAAATCATGATATTACAATAATATCATATCTTTAAGACTTGAATATCTAATTAAAATATTACCATAATATTTTAATTCAAATTCAAATCCCTATCTCATAGAATCAAATGGAAGATCAAATCTCCCAATGGGACCCACATGAGATAGGCGCCTATTACTCCTTATTTTATTGGAATTTTATAAATCAAAAATAACTCCTAAAATTAGGAAGTCATAACCAACTTATTTTATCCCAATGTTTTTGAATTAAAATATTACCATAATATCTTTAATTCAAATTTTGAATTCTGAATTTAAATTCTTTATTGAATTAAAATATTACCCCAATATCTTAATTCAAATCTTGAATTTCAAATTCAAATTCAAACTCATGACTTAAATTAATAAAACAATTTTATTAATTAAATCACCTTAAAATGAGGCGCCACCCTCTATCACAATATTAGGGAATTTTATAAATCAATAATCTCCTAACTTTTAGGAGACTTATTTAATTTATTATTCCTAATATTTTAATTGTAAATAATTAATCTCCATTAATTATTTAACAATTATTTAAACTGTAGAAAATTTAAGACAAGACATAATGTCCCAGACATTTCCTCTTTGTCTTAAATTAGGCCACGGAGTGACCCACGAATTACCCTAATTTGTGTCCCTTATAAAGTGTGTTCTAATCTTGCTCGTGTGTGACCCAGCAGGCCCCACGTGAAGTTGGCAGTAGGTCATCCCTATGTCCTACAAGTGGTGAGCGGACTCTAGCAAGCCATCGCGACTACCCAAAACACGTGAGTGATCGTTTGTTACCAAAACCGATTTTAACCTTCGTACCTCCTAGGCACCGACCCTATTGTTCTGCGATATCTTGGTTATGGATCAGGCACAGGAAAGTCATCCATGATCCAAACCTTTACTTTCTCGATCTTCTTGAGTAAGTCCCAATATACTGAGTGGCCACTCTTTCCTTGGACAGACTCATCGAGGGCGCCAGTAAGACATCTCCCATCTAATGGGGAACAAAATCCCTTTTTGGTCAGTCCACATTCCTCAGCACGGCAATCAACCAGACTCGTACTTAGCCCTTATGGCTACCCTGCTACGGGCAACGTTAGACTAAGCCAAAGTCTGACAACTGCAACGCCGGAATAATGATGACCTCAGGTCTAAGGCGTCGTGATAGGCGTACAAGATAGGCAAGCTGATGACTAAACCCATGCAGGACTCTCCGGGTCAGTCCAGCAACTCGTAACCCCTTACGTAATTGCACCATGACTCTCATTCCAGCATCTAGTGCGTGCATCCCTATGCACTGAGGTCATGCTGATCTTAGTTCATTTTCGCTCCCGCGAAAACAATCGATCAGGGACAGATTTAGATTAATTATCTTATAATTAATCATGGACGTTATCACAGTAAACATGCTAATAATGTGAAAACCATTAATTTATCTCTATAAATTAATCCATATGTTCATAACATATATAAAGGAGGATTGGCCCTAGGGCACAATTCCTAACATGGTGACCCAGAGAAAACAATTACTATAGGAGGAAATGTGGAGAATTCTGTTCCTAGTTCATCAAAGAAAAGAAAATTAATTGAATCTCTTGATGAACCAAGGAGAAGTCAAAGAGCTAGGAAAGAAAAGAACTTGGGTTCTGATTTTATATCTTCTCAAGCACTAGTCTTTTTACTTGAAGGAAGTAGGTCTGAGGTGCTTGATAAAATTCCTATCGTTCTTAATGTGGAAGACGATCCCAAAACATATAGTGAAGCAATAGCTTCAAGAGATTCTGCTTTTTGGAAGGAGGCCATAAATGATGAAATGGATTCCCTTCTATCTAATGGTACATGGGAATTAACTGATTTGCCTCATAATTCTAAACCCATTGGGTGTAAATGGGTATTTAGAAGGAAATATAATACTGATGGGTCTCTACAAACTTTCAAGGCTAGACTGGTTGCTAAAGGTTTTAGGCAAAAGGAAGGAGTAGATTATTTTGACACTTATGCTCCTGTGGGTAGGATCACTTCTATTAGAGTTCTGTTTGTATTAGCATCAATTTATGATTTATAAATTCATCAAATGGATGTGAAAACAACATTTCTAAATGGTGATCTAGATGAGGAAGTTTATATGGAGCAACCTGAGGGATTTGTGCTTCCTGGTAATGAAAAGAAAGTGTGTCGATTGATTAAATCTTTATATGGATTAAAACAAGCACCAAAACAATGGCATGAAAAGTTTGATAAAGTAATATTATCAAATGGTTTCAAACATGCATAATGGAGCAGATAGGTGCATTTACTCTAAGTTCACAAAAAATTATGGTGTGATAATATGTCTATATGTTGATGACATGTTAATCATAGGTACCAACATGCAAGGTATTAAGGATACTAAGAAGTATTTGTCTTCTCAGTTTAAAATGAAAGATTTGGGAGAAGTTGATACTATCTTAGGAATTAAGGTTAAAAAATGTAATGGAGGTTTTACTTTAAATCAAACACATTACATTGACAAGCTTCTAACCAAGTTTAATCATTTGGGTATTAAAGAATATAATACGCCATACGATGTATCTGAAAAGTTGGTTGAAAACTCGGGTAGATCAGTTAGTCAATTAGACTATGCCAGTGCAATTGGTAGTTTAATGTATGCAATGCATTGCCCTAGACCTGATATAGCTTTTGTTGTTGGGAAACTGTCCAGATACACACATAATCCTAGTAGTGATCATTGGAAAGCAATAGGACGAGTTTTTGGTTATCTTAAAAGAACAAAGTCCTATGCATTGTCTTATAATAAGTTTCCTTCAGTTTTAGAAGGATACTGTGATGCTAGTTGGATAACTAGTGTAAGTGACAATAAGTCAACATCCGGTTGGATATTTACTTTGGGTGGAGGAGCTACTTCATGGGCTTCTAAAAAACAGACTTGTATCACTCATTCTACAATGGAGTCTGAATTTTTGGCTTTAGCAGCCGCAGGAAAAGAGGCAGAATGGTTGAGAAATTTGTTATTAGATATTGAGTTGTGGCCACAACCTATGCCAGCTGTTCTCTTGCATTGTGATAGTCAGGCAACTATGTCTAGAGCATTGAGTAAGATTTACAATGGTAAGTCAAGACATATAGCCTTAAGACATGAATACATAAGACAACTACTTTCAGATGGGATCATCACTGTTGTCTATGTAAGGTCAAAAGACAATCTTGCTGACCCATTGACTAAAGGACTCTCGAGAGATTTAGTTAATAGTACTAGTAGAGTCATGGGTTTGAAGAAACTATGAAATATATCACTCATAACAGAAACCTTACTTTTGTTATTGCTATGCAATTCTAAAAGTTCAAAAGGTAACAACAAGTTATGATTAGTGATAGTTATCAAGTGCTTGAGTTTTAAAAGTACTTATGACCTAGAGGGTGAGTATTTTTAATACTCTTAATGAAGTAACAGAGTTCGGAATAAGAACTAAAGTTAGTCCAAACAAAGGACTTGATTAAAAACTTCACCTATGTAAACACATGAAGTGGTGCCGCTTCAACCAAAGTTTGGAAATAAAACTTTGTCAGTGTTTATGAAACAGGAAGGAGCACAAGACCGTATACGTGCTAAGTTTACATTGAAAACATTGTATTTAATTTAAGTGTTTATGTGTATTTATACATCTGTTTTGTCTTTTATGGATTGAAGTTTAATAAAACTATTTTCTAACTATCAATTCTGGCAAAGTTTGATGTATTTATACAAATAGTAGGTTTAAATCGAAAGATACCTCCTATATGCATAAATTCTTAAATTAAATAAATTACTAACTAAGTGGGGGATTGTAAGTATAGTTAGTAATTAAAGTCCCACATTGGATAAGTTATAGAATTGAGAAGGGTATATAAATGATTGTTAAGTCATTTATAATAATTGAATTATATATATACATATATATATATATATATATATATATGTCAAAGATGGGCACTTGGGCACTCGGGGCAATTGGGCTTCTGGCTAATAATTAATTTTAATTATTGTTTTTTTCGAATTGATTAATTAATTAATTAATTCGAATTATAAACAGATAAGTGCCCATTCATGAACAGTCATGAACATTCATTATTTATAGAGAATTCAGTTTACATGATTGTTCACTTTTAAACAGATATGAATGTTCATTTATGAAAGGTTGTAACCTGTTATTTATGTTAGAATCTGAAAGGTTGTATCTGTTCAGTTTTTTCCTATAAATAACACTTCTTCTCAAAAAACAGAGCATCTCATATTCAACTTATTTTTCTTTGTTTTGTGTTCAGAAGGTGTTATAGTATTGCTGGCTATAACACCAGGCTTTGTAAATCCTGGAGGAAATCTGCCATAAACACCCAGCAGCATACAAATAGTGGGGGCTTAATTTCCTTAAGGACAGTGACCACACTATCAAAGCCTACTCTGTTTTCGTGTTCTATCAAAAGCCTACTATATTCTTCTAACATCAACTAGTCAAAATGTCAAATAGAAGATGATTAGATGAAGAAAGGAGATTGAACTATGAAGCCTCTACGTGAGCACTGAGCAGTAAGCAGTGAAGTTGGTGAACACTGAACTGTGAAATGTGAATGCCAAACACCCAGACCCATACCCTTTAGTTCTGTTCCATTTTGAGCTCTTATTGAATCTATGGCTAAATTTTACAAATTTACTCATTTACAGACTCAAATTCTCTCTCTTTCCCTTATTAGGGCTTCCTTTCATGTCTTTTCAGTTTCTTATTTTGACTTTTTTTATTTGTTGTATTAAATTTAAATATTTTAATGAAATATAATAATATTTACATTAATTATAATACAACAACTTTTCAACTTTCAATATCTCTCCTACTACCTACTTCACCAAATGAAACAATAAAGGGGGGTGGGGGGGGGGGGGTGTTTCCATCTAGTCAATGAAACAAGTAGAATTTTCAATCTATAAGATGCTAGGAATTGAGGCTTCCCTCCAAATCACGTTAATTCTTGAGCGAGAAATGAAGCTGTGATGTACAAACTCTTAGTGATCCCTCCAAATCAAGTTAAAATAATTCTCTTGATTTCTAGGTTATCCATTGGTAGGAGGATATTATGACAAGCCCTCTAAGTGAACACTGTAACCTTGTTGGGAACCTTGGCTTTTCAAATTTCCTTCCACACATTTTTTTCGTTACACACAAGGTTGTCAAACTCGAAAGTTTAAGTAAACTCATAGAGGGGAGTAAACTCAAATAGTAAACTCATAAGAGTTTACCTAAGTATTCATGATAAAATTTATTCCTATATATCATTTACTTTAGTGTAATTCTTTTTACCTTAGCGTAAAATTAAATTAAAGTAAACATAAATATGCTTTTTATTACATAACAAAAAGGACTAAAGTACTAAATCGACAATTATCATCTCAAACAAATAACATATCACACAATTATCTTCCTTAAAATCAATGAGCTAACAGAGGATTTAAATCATTGCGCTATGAGTCAATTGTCAAAACAAAGTATACTTCGTAGGACAATGTCACATGTAAATCTGTACTTTTGTTTGCCAAACAACTAAACTAAAGTCAAACAACCAAGCCGAGTAGCCGAATAGCACAAACAGCCACCAGATCACCATAACAAACAACAAGCAGTAGAACAATGAACCGAGAGCACGAAGAGCAAGTGACTGACTGAGGTGCTAAGAGAGAGTGAGTTGTAGATTGGGTTTGGTTTAGGTAGTATTGAAGGTTGGGTGTGGTTTTGGTTGTTTTGGTCACAAGTTTTGGACCTCAAATGTAAAAAAAGAAAAATAAATTGAAACTGAGTGAACTCGTCGAGTTTGTTGTATACTCTCGAGTTTATGAGTTTACCACGAGTTTGCATCGAGTTTACTTATTTACAAGTTTGTGGTGAGTTTTTTTGAAATTGGGGGGTAAACTCGATGAGTTTACGAGTTAAGTCTAGAGTTTGAGAACCATGGTTACACAAGTACATCTCATTCCCCTCCCTCACCCTTAGGCCTTGACATTCTAGGCCAATTTCGTCAATGCATTTTCGGACTATCACTTATGGAGCCCCACCATATTTTAGCCATGTTTTGATTTAAGCCATCACATAAACTCTTTAGGAGAAGGAAGCATGATATAGATTAAATTAGTATAAATTGAGCCACAACCTTTATCAAAATCTCTTTTCCTACCTTAGATAACAACTTACTTTTCCATCCTTGTAACTTCTTTTATACTCTCTCTTCGATGGACTTAAAAGTATTACTTTTGCTTCTCCCCACCATAGTAGAAAACCTAAGATACTTATTGTCAAGGCCAACTTTATGAATATTAAGCATGTTTTTGTTTACCTCTACTTGAGTGTTTGATGAGCAATCGTGAGTACTATCAAATGAATACTAGATTAATGCACTATAGTGACACAACATAGGTTGATTTCATGAGGAACTTCTTGTGGAGAATAACCATTAATCCTGTGAGTTATGACGAAGTTGGGTTGAATGCTATATAATTATAAAGATAAAGAAAATATGAAAAGAAAGCAATATACATGAATGCAAGGATAGATGAGGATGAAAGAAGGTGGAATCCCTAAGGGGAATCTAATGATGGCTTTCCTATCTCACAAAAGATAAAGTAGAATTATAATTATGCAACAAATCATATTTAATGGTTTTGTCAAAACCTCGTAGACATGGACTATAAACATTATTATAATTAACCTCGACTGAACATGCAAATTATAACTTTCAATATAACCTTACTTCGAAAAATGGCAACAATAAAACTTAAGGATAAAAGAATTTTCAAAAACAACTTGTAAAAATAATAATTATAATTAATTATTATTATTATTTCAACATAAACTAAAATAATTAAAAAATAAAGGGTAAATTACACTTTGGTATCCTATGGTTTGGTCATATTTCACTTTGCTACCATGTGGTTTAAAAAATGACACTTTGGTACCCTGTGTTATTCTCCATTAACACTTTGGTACCCTTTTGAGCTATTTTGTAATTTTAACCATAACAAATTTTGCAAAAATTACATATTGACCCCAATTTTTTTTAAAAAATTTTCAATATGTAATTATTGCAAAATTTGTTATGGTTAAAATTACAAAATAGCTACAAAGGGTATCAAAGTGTTAATGGAGAATACCACAGGGTACCAAAGTATCATTTTTTAAACCACAGGATACCAAAGTGAAATGTGACCAAGCCACAGGGTACCAAAGTGTAATTTACCCAAAAATAAAATAGAAAGTAATAATTAATAACTTTTAAAAAATTAAATAAAAAGAAATAAAGTAAACTAAATAAAAATGGAAAATCTTTTCTTTAATTTTGTTTGAAAATGATAATAAAAAATAAATAATGATTAAATAAAAAAAATAAATAAAAACAAAATTTAAAATTTAAAATTTTTAAAATAAATAAAAAAGAAAACAAAATAATTAAAAAACTGAAAATAAATAAAAAAATTAAAATTTCTTTAAAAAATATTTTTATTATGCAAATGCAACTCTATGAAACATGTACACTGACACGGATATGGATACGGATACACGGACACATTAAATTCTTAAAATTACACGAGATGACACGACATATATTAATATATACAAATAATTAAAAATTTATAAACTTTGATGAAAACTTATAAAATTACAATATTTATTCATAATATATGTCATATGTGTTATTATTTTTTATTATTTGTCATGTTAATGTCACAAAAATTAATTTTATATTCTAGAACTTATGAATATGTGTCGTATAGATGTCTTACGGGTGTCGGACATATACAAGTGTCTGACTTGCTTTCAAAATGAAATGTCTATGCTTCATAGATGCAACCTAATATGAACATAAAACTAATTATATGAATGCAAAATATAAACTTGAAAAACTTAACACAACAAACTATTAATTTAACAAGAGAGTTCCCCAACAATGATGTTCAATTTGATAGAATTTATCATGAGTGTTATTAAATAAATACTAAATTAATACGATATAGTGACACAATCTAGATTAATCTCACAAGGAACTTCTTACAAAGAATAACAATTAATTATGTAAAGATAAAGAAAATATACAAAGAAAGCAATAAAGGAGATGGAAAGATAGATAGAATGAAAGAAAGTAGAATCCCTGAGAAGGAACCTAATGAATGCATTTAAGATGACTAGCTAAAATATAATTATTCTCTTTTTCATTCTAGTATGATACATAGCCTCTACAAATATGGATTGATAAAGTATTTTTCTAGATGGAGGGGAGAAGTTAAATAAAATTATTTATTTCTATATATAGCCTTCAGCAATGAAACTAATATGTATAAATTTCACATTGATAATATAAATGAACTTATTAACATATGGTAAGAAATTAATAGAATCAATATCAAACTAACGTACATGTGTTTACTTTAGTTAAAATAATAATAAAAAGAAATTGACTAAAACATAATCTATGTCTCCAAACAAGCTAGCAATTTTAGCTGTGTATTAACGCTTTTGCTTTAGGATTAAATTAGTCAATTAAGCGGGCTCCATCAAGGAATCAATACATAATTTAAATTGAATAAAGGCCAAAAATCTATTTTGAGCTCTATTCAAAGTTTCATTTTCCTCCCTAAAGTTATTTTTTTCCGTTTTAGTCTCCGAAGTTTCTAGAAAATTTTACCGTTAGTCTTTCATCAATTTTCATCCACTTTTTCTATTAAAAAAGAAAAGAAAGGAGAAATTGACTTTCACCTCCTCAACAATTTTACTTTTTGCATTAAGACCCTTTTCCTTTTATAATATGATCAAAACACAAGAAAAATAAATAAATGAGTTCACATCAAGAGAAAAACTAAAATCTCCAGGTTAATCCAATTTCCCAATCCCATAAACAAGAATATAACAAAAAAAAATTTGTATATATATGATCAAACTATAAAACTGTTTCGAAATCTCCACCATCAATTCAATTTCGATTTTAGTTCCTCATATCATGTAAACTCATATCATGTATTTTCACTCTGCAAAATTTGTCTCAACTTCGTACTTTCCTTACTTTTTCTTAAAAGCAAATGTTCCATTAAAGGTGTGTTTGTTTGCCAATTATAAAGTCATTACAAGCTCATTATCTTCATTTTCAATACATAACTTGAGCTACAGTGCAACACAACTGTTTGTTTACCAATTACAAACTCATTACAAAAATATTACTTCATTACAACATCATTTCATTACCTTTTTCATACTTAATTACTAACATACTCCTACTCAAATACCTATAATTACCTATACTCTAATACAAATATAAAAAAAACTATTTGGCAAAATGGTAATTTTCAATACCCTCATTTATTATACTTACAACTTTCTCTCTCCATCCATCATTTCTTACTATTTGTTTTCTTACTCATATAACCCCTCTCTCTCTCTCTTACACACATATATTTTATAATTATAATAAATATATATACATATTATATTATTATAATATATTATAATATATATGCCAAAAAAATCATGCGTATATATATAATATAATAATATATAAAAAATTTTATTTTAAAAATATATTATATTATATATAGTTTATGTTAATTTACTTGAAAAATTATTTTAGTCCTTGGAATTATACCAACTCAACAAGTCAATATGTGAGTAATCAAAATATACAATTTTTGATATATTGGTAATCCTTCTTATAGTTTTTAAATTATATTAGTAATGTTTTTTAGTGTCAAAATTTAAAATAAAATAATTCAGCCCATGTTATTACATTTTGGTCCATGATATAAAATATATAATTCAGACCCCAAAAATATACATTTTGGTCTCTCCTCCAGTATATATATGGGTAATATTTTTGTGATGTAAAAACATAAAAACAAAATTCAAAAACAGTAATAGGAAAAAATATATAATTCATACTCCAAAAATATATATTTTGGTCCCTTATCTAGTATATATATATATGAGTAATATTTTTTTAGTGTAAAATTTTAAAAATAAAATTAAAAAGCAGTAATATTTCAAATAAATTATTTTTTTTCAAATAATTATTTTATTTTTGTAATATATGGTATACTGTTGAAATTATTTATGAAATTCTAAATAATAATTTGTTGTTAGTTGAAGATAAATTATTTGGTCCATGATTTTGTAAAAATTATTCTATTTTGATCCCTAAATTTATTTTTTGGTCATTGAATTTAAGAGAGAGACCCCATCGTTGATTAATGTGATTTTTTACGGGCCGAGAGACACATTTCACTTCATAAGGACCAATTCGTTGAATCGATATAAAATCTTGGACCAAATAAAAGGTTTTTAAAATTTCCATGTTATTTACATTTTGGTCCTTTCATTTCATTATATAAAGCAACTCCAACCTTCATTGCAAATATTCACATTTAGCACAAATTCCAAGAAAATTTCATTACCATTTCATTTCATAACAACCACAACCAAAAGTCAAAACATCATTTCATTATTTCCATCTCATTTCATTATCAATGACCAATTTTACCCCTATACAATTTTCAAAAACCCATATAATTATTTCAACCAACTACAATCATTACATACCCTTTTACATAATTTTACATTCTATTTTTTTCATTACATCTCAAACAATCCAAACACCATTGATCATTACATTTTCATTACATAATTTTCTCATTATAATTTCATTACATAAAATCATCATTTCATTACATACTTATTTTCCAAACACACCCTAAGTTCAGGCCCAAAAAAAAAAATGGTTACATTAAGTTGTCTAATCTTTTAGTATAATATTCTTTTTTCTAAAGAAATTTTGTTGTTAATAGAATTATCTCTTGTATAATTCTATATTTTTTAGAACAATGATGAATTTTTAATTTTCAAAATAATAATTAATTATATATCTTTATATATATATAGAATATTAATAAATTTAATATATATATATAATATAATTAGCGTAAACTAACAATTTGGTCTCTAAAAGATCATTGAGCTGACAACTCAGTTTCTGAAAGATTGAAATGTATATTTTAGTCCTTAAAAGATCAAACTTGTATACTAGTTAGTCCTTTTTTGGACTAAATAATATATCGTTTTAATCTTTCAGGAACTAAAAAGTATATTTTTTTGATCTTTCAATAATTAAATGTATACTTTAATCTTTTAGGGACCGAGTGGTTAACTCGATGATATTTTGTTAGATATTATTATAAAATAATTAATATCATTATTTTTCATACATATTTATTTATTAGAAATATAAACGTTGGTACGCATTAATTATAAACACTAATGGAATTTAATTGTATGAACATTGGAATATGGACGTTGATGAATGAAATTAAAGTAAGTAAATGGCTAAAACATATGCTCTTCCTTTTAATGTGTTTATTATGTTTTTTGATTAATGATGGTACACGTATTGCTTTTGGTGACTGTTATATACACATAAGCTATCAAGGAAAAAAAAATGTGAAGTGATGATATATGAGATGTGATGAAACTTGTTTATTGAAAAAATCGTAAGAAACATTTTTTTATATATTTGAATAGAGAAAAAGGTGCGGGAGTGAGAGTCCTATCTATCACCTTTGTGCAGAGGTGATAGATCAAACAGGCGAGTACTAAACTATTGTATCCTGGAGCTAACGCATCAGTGTACCCACTGCACCAGGTGATATGACTAAATCAACCCGTGGGAGACGTGAATTACCTTAAAGAAAGCGAGATATCCGTGCCTCAGCCCAGGACCACGCATTTTGTATTACTAACGGTTTTTTCTTGTTTTAGTGTTTCTCTTATTTTCAGGTAGCAACTCCAACAATTTTAAGTTAATTCACGTCTCTATGGAAATTGCTACTGAAAATGAGAATGGTGTTGTTATCTTCAAGACCGAAAATATGAATATGGTTCTACAAGAGGTACACACTCTAGTTTCATGTTTATGAAATGTGTTTTTAAAAAATGATATTCCTCAATATTTATAATATTGAGATGCCTCGATCTGGTGACATGTATGATAATTGAGATCAACATATGATCCAGAAATCAATATATTGGGTGATGAATTTGGGTGCTACTAGACAAGGTTATTTATTGTGAAATGAAATTTGTTTGTGGTGACTTGTCTAATGAGTTCAAAAAGAAGATAATATGTGGTAATTGGTTATATTGTCATATTTGTGATTGATGAAATATTTAGAATATGGTGCCAATAAATATGTATGATATGGTAAAAAAAAATTAGTTAAATTTGTGTTTACTCCATAAGATGGAAATTTAATAGACGAAGAACATATATGTAAATTTTACAAGTTGTGAATACATTGGGTATATTACTGTATAAGAAAAAATGATGGATTTTATTCATAGCTTTTTGAAACAAGAGATTGAAACATTGTTTGTGGTGTTTTTTGTATTTATTTGCAAGTGAGGAAATATTTTATATGCTTGCTAACGTGATTATAAATATGTGAAAAGAATAAGTTTGAAGTTGATTAGTTTTTAGAACGAATAATAAGATTGGAGTTAATTCAGTTGCAAATATATTTTTCTATGCTATATCTATTATCCTATTTGCCAAAATAATAAAAGTGATGTGAAAAGGGTAATACCTACTTTGATGTAGAGGTACTTATTATATAATTTTAGTTAAATTATGAATATATATGCATAATTGCACATTTGTACATGATTTAGAAATTGCTTGGTTATTGACAGTAAATTGCATCTAATTGTGGTTAAATGGATCTATTTTAAATGATAGTTTTTATGCTTGGCACATAGTGATTTGAGATGAATGGAATTGTGTATGGCTTGGTGCAACAAATAACTAATTAAATTAAATGGGAGGATTGATTGATTAACTTTTGTTTTTTATTGCCTATGTTATATAATTAATATGTTGTCCATTTATTATATAATTTTTAATTAATGTATTTATTGAGTAATGAATTACAATGAAAAGCAACAATTGTAGAGATGATTTATTAATTTATTTTATGAAAATAAAATTATTTATAAATTGAAAAAAATAGTGGGGTCAAAGGAGCTTGAATAGAGTATCCTGAAAATTTTGTTTATGTGTTATGAAATGGATTTAAATTGAATAATTGTGATAAATATTTGTATCATGAGTCAATTGAGATTTATCTTGTTTGAGCTAGCTTGTATGTTATATGTGGATGATTTGGGTGTGGCAGAAGAAATATCAAATTTTGCTTTGTAAGAGTTTTTAATATAAAGATTTTTGAAGGAAATGTTATTATTGGAAACGGAGAAGCTAAGCTAAAAAGTTTTAGCATTAGCTAGCAAAGAAGTTAGTAAGAGACAAGTAAATAATTAAGTCCTTTGTGGAAAATATTTTTTACTTGTATTTTGTGATAGAACATTGAAATTAGTACTAACTCTATATTGGTTTAATCCAGACTCATAGTAAGAAAATATATTAGTATGTGTTATGAGATCATATCTCAATAATGGTACCATTCATGAGAACTATGTGAAGTTAAATAATTGTGTAGTGGCCACTTACAAAAGTTTTATGTAAAGGAATGAGTTTGGAATACATCGAGGGGTATGAATGATCTTAAGCCCATATGATTATAAGAAACCTATGAGGAAACCCTACATTGTGATTAGAGATCCTAAGAACTTGGTTCAAAGGGAAAAACGAATTATAGAGTGGCTGGTTGGTAAATGCACACTTTATATTCATCCCTATGGTGTATGTGCATTTTCCTGCAATGAAAATATGAGGTTGAGTTTTAGAAACTCTTAATGAAATCTGTAGCTCTATAAGAGTGGAATGTCACAATTGCAGGAGCACTCTTGACAGAATTCACCTATGGAATGTGGGAGAATATTCGGGGCGTATTCTCTAAACACACTCATGAATAGGATACGCACATGGCCGCGTAATGTGCGGGCTAGGGCTCATAAATTGCATCTGGATTATTATGTGTAATATATGTATCTTGTCTCCCCTAAGCAGTCATAGTTCAAGGCGAATACCACTATTGGCTCTGGAACAAGATATGTATTTTTGCCAAGTCAAGGCAATACTAGCTATCTATATTACGGATAATAATCTATCTCTATTCAAGTATATAAAATAAATTAAATAAAAAATTTATTTAGAATTTTATAATAATAAGTGGGGGATTATTAGATATTATTATAAAATAATTAATATCGTTATTTTTCATACATATTTATTTATTAGAAATATAAACGTTGGTACTCATTAATTATAAACACTAATGGAATTTAATTGTATGAACGTTGGAATATGGACGTTGATGAATGAAATTAAAGTAAGTAAATGGCTAAAACGTATGCTCTTCCTTTTAATGTGTTTATTATGTTTTTTGATTAATGATGGGACACGTGCTTTTGGTGGCTGTTATATATATATATATATACATAAGCTATCAAGGAAAAAAAAAAATAATGCGAAGTGATGATATATGAGATGTAATGAAACTTGCTTATTGAAAGGTATGGGAGTGAGAGTCATATCTATCCAGGGGCAGAGGGAAGGGGTGGCCATGCCGCCTATGTTGGAGATTGTGCCCTAGGGCCAATCATTTTATAAATATGTTGTGAACATATTGATTAATTTATGGAGATAAATTAATGATTATCATATTATTAGCATGTTTACTATGATAACAGTCCGTGATTAATTATGAGATAATTAATCTAAACTGTCCCTGGTCGCTCATTCAAGTGGGAACTTGAAATGAACTAAGACCAGCATGACCTCGGTGCATAGAGATGCATGCACTAGATGCTGGTACGAGAGTCATGGTGCAATTACGTAAGGGGTTACGAGTTGCTGGAC
>QANZ01043582.1:42409-54205 GCA_003254925.1 Chamaecrista fasciculata
GCCCCCGATGCCCTCTCCCGGGATATATGCGCCACACATACAGCAAGACGAGTTGCCCACCGGGTTCAAAATGCCGATGAAGCTGCCCCGGTATGATGGAACTAAGGACCCGGATGACCATCTCCGACAGTTCCACGCGTGTATGCAGATCGCTAACCTGTCGGAAGGCAAGAAGTGCAAATTATTCCCGACCACACTCGTCGGAGAAGGGCTCATTTGGTTCTCCAAGCTCCCGAACGACAGCATACACAGCTTCAGGGATATGGAGAACCTATTCAAAAAGCGGTTTGCCACCAGTGTGGTGTACAAGCAGCCGGCTTCCGTGTTGGCAGACGTTCATCAGGGAGAGCACGAGTCTCTCCGTGACTTCCTGCACCGATTAAATCAGAAATGCCTCACAGTCAAGGACCTCGAGGACAGCGTGGCGGTACACGCCTTCCAAGCAGGCCTCCGCCCCGGACAAACGCATAAGGAGCTGGCTTTCATGAACCCTAGCTCCTTAGAAGAACTGTTATCGAAGGTTCAGGAGTTCATCATAAAAGGAGGATGCCTTCACCTCCCAGAAGAGCAGATTTGCGAACATGAGCTCCGGCAGCAAACAGCAGCAGCAGCAGCAATACCGTGGTGACCAACGGCGCCGGGACCCCCCCCGGCAGGACAGGCAAAAGCACCCCCAGCAGGAGAGGGGTAACGATAGACAGCCAATCCCCTCCCGGACACGGTTTAACGTCTACACCGTCCTCACCGTCTCACAGTCCCGGATACTAGCAGAGTCCAGGGCCTCGGGATTTTTCCCGTCCTCACCCCGAGGAAGTCACGCCCCGGTGACAGACCGAAGGATCAGAGCCGGTACTGTGAATACCACCGGGACCACGGCCATACCACCGACGAGTGCATCTCGTTAAAAGATGAGATTGAGGCCCTCATCCAGAACGGGAAACTGGGGAAGTACGTGAGACGGGATAACAAAAGAAGAGATGATGACAGAGAACACCGTGGCGGGGACCAAGGCAGACAACAGAGGCCCCGTCGTGACGACAGGCCCCCAGAAGGAGGATCAGGAGGGAACAACACAGGTTCTCAGATGTTGGGAACCATCAACGTCATCGCCGGCGAAGTGGACCGCCGGAGGAGGGGCCCGCAGTCACGAAAGCGGATGAGGAGATCCGTTATGAAGTTGGACTACCTCAAGAAGCCCCACGCGCCCCAAGGAGAACCGATAGTATTCACCGACGAGGAGTTGGCGGACGTAGACTCCGAAGAGTGTGACCCAATGGTAATCACAGCCGGGGTAGGAAGGTACAACGTGAAGAGGATCTTGGTTGACCAGGGATCCTCGGCTGACATTTTATTCTGGGATGCATTCTCAAGTATGGGTCTCTCCCGAGAGCAACTCTCCCCTTTCAACGAGCACCTAATAGGCTTTTCCGGGGCCCAGGTCCCCGTAGAGGGGATGATCGAACTGAACCTCACGCTGGGAGAGGATCCGAAGTGTGTATGCATCCCAACCATCTTCGTGGTCGTCAAAACACTATCCGCCTACAACGCCATTCTCGGTAGGCCTTCGCTGAACGCTGCCCGTGCCGTAGTATCCACGGCACACTTATTGATGAAATTCCCCACCCCTCATGGCGTGGGCCAAGTACGGGCGAACCAGGAGGTAGCCAGGCAGTGCTACGCCACCAGCCTGGCCAAGCCCCAGACAAGCCGGGAAACTCCTCAGAACCCTCCGCCATCCTCCTCAGAGAAGGGAAAGGAGAAAGAACACGCAGTAATGAACTGCGAGATTGTTGATCTACGGGATGAGATCCCACAGAATCATCCGCAGCCTTCGGATGAAATGGAAGCAGTGGCTTTTCCGGGAGCGCCGGAAAAAACCGTTAACATCTGCACCACTCTCCCTCCACCAGAGAAAGAAGCACTGGTCCAATTCCTCTACCGGAACGAGGATATTTTCGCATGGTCCGCATCGGACATGCCGGGGATTGACCCAAGCATCATCTGCCACTCCCTTAACGTCGACGGAAGACCTGGCGTCTTCCAGAAAAAAAGAAACTTGGGTCAACAGCGCCAGCAGGCAGCAAAAGAAGAAGTAGAGAAATTGCTGGCGACAGGTTTCATTCGTGAGACCAAATACCCCACGTGGCTATCCAACGTTGTCCTCGTCTAGAAGGCCAACGGAAAATGGCGGATGTGTGTTGACTTCTCCGACCTGAACAAGGCATGCCCGAAGGACCCCTACCCGCTCCCCAGCATCGACCGACTCGTCGACGGAACCAGTGGCCACGCCACACTGAGCTTTCTCGACGCATTTTCTGGATACAATCAGATCCGGATGGACCCGCGGGATGTGGAGAAGACCGCCTTCATCACAGACAAGGGAGTCTTCTGCTACAAGGTCATGCCCTTTGGCCTGAAGAACGCCGGCGCCACCTACCAGCGGATGATGGACCTCTTCTTCCGAGACCACCTCGGAAAGAACATTGAAGTGTACGTCGACGACATGGTCGTCAAGACGAGAGCCGGCGGCAACCATCTGGAAGACCTAGAGGAGATCTTCGCAATACTGAGGCAGTACCAAATGCGCCTCAACCCTTCAAAGTGCGCTATTGGCGTGTCGGGAGGCAAGTTCCTCGGGTTCCTCATCTCCCAGCGAGGGATAGAGGTTAACCCGGATCAGTGCAAAGCGATAATGGAGATGTCCCCTCCCAAGAACCCCAAGGAGGTACAACGCCTCACCGGCCGGATCGCCGCCATCTATCGTTTCCTCTCCAGGTAGCGCCAATATTGATAATCCCACTTCTCCCCAGGAGTAGTTAGTCAAAGGGGCGTATCCCCCCCATCCCTCTCCCCGTTTACATGTACTTACATTTTTGTAATCTCCTACCCAGACACACAAGCTCCGGATGCTGTACTTATGCTTGCACATCGCAAGCCTTCACCTACATTAATAAAGAATCTCTTCTTATGCAAGTTCTTTGTCTGTTTTACTTATGCAACGAGTACTAACAGAACATCTAAAACGAACTAACCAGGTCCCCCGACCGCTGCCTCCCATTCTTCAAAACCCTCAAAGGAGGAAAGAAGTTCGAATGGACGGAGGAATGCGATAGGGCCTTTCTGGAGCTGAAGCAGTATCTGGCGAAACCGCCAATACTGACCACTCCCAAGCTAGAGACGCCAATATACGTATACCTTGCTGCTAACGACCAGGCAGTCAGCTCCGCGTTAGTCGCCGAGGAGGGAGAAGATCAGAAACCTATTTACTTCTCCAGCAAGGTTCTGACCCCGTCGGAATCGCGATACCACATGCTAGAGAAGCTCGCATTCGCCCTACTGGTATCGACGAGGAAGCTCCGGCCTTATTACCAGCAATATCAGATCATCGTCCGGACCGACCGACCACTACGGCAGTTGATCCACCAGCCCGACGTCGCCGGACGGCTATCTTACTGGGCCATTGAGCTCTCGGAATTCGGGCTCATGTTCCAACCCCGCAGAGCCATCAAAGGACAGGCCTTGGCAGATTTTGTCGCCGAGATGACTTCGCCGGAGGCACTCAACAGCACATGGATAATATACGTGGACAGTGCCTCCTCCAGCAAGTCAAAAGGAGCCGGGGCTATCCTAGAAGCACCAGACGGGATGGTCATTGAGCAATCCATCGAGATACGCTTCCCGGTCACCAATAACCAGGCAGAGTACGAGGCCCTCCTAGCTGCTTTGGAGCTGGCCCTCACGGTCAACACCCAGGAGCTAACGGTCAACAGTGACTCACAACTGGTGGTCCAGCAAATGAAGGGAGAGTTTGAGGCCAAGGAGGAAACCATCCTCAAGTACCACGCCAAAGCGCGACGCCTAGCTGCCAAATTCCAAAAGGTCGAGTTCCGACACGTCCCCCGGGACCAGAACTCCCGCGCCGACAAGTTGGCAAAGCTGGCCAATAAGCCCAACAAGGCGGGTAGGGACTCTATCATCTGCACCACTCTGGAACAACCCTCCATCAACGAGGAGGAAGTAAACCAGATCGATGGGGTATCTACCTGGATGATGCCAATTATGGCCTACCTCAGGGATGGTACCCTCCCCGCCGATCGAGCAGAAGCGAGGAACTTGACCAGAAGAGCTGCACGGTATTTCCTATCCGGCGAAACGCTTTACAAAAAGGGATTTTCATCCCCATCGCTGAAGTGTGTACCCCCGGAGGATGCTAGCTACATCCTCCGTGAGCTGCACGAGGGAGTATGTGGCTCCCACCAGGCCCCGGCAGCTCTGAAAAGAAAAACACTGCAAGCTGGCTTCTACTGGCCGGGAATCATTAAGGACGCGGATCAGCTAGTAAAAAAATGCGATAAATGCCAGCGCCACGGCAACATCATACACACTCCCGCCGAGGATATGCATCCTCTGCAGGCGCCGTGGCCATTCGACGTGTGGGGCATAGACATCCTGGGACCATTTCCCCAGGCCACCCACCAGCGGAAGTTCTTGGTAGTCGCCGTTGACCACTTCACCAAGTGGGTAGAGGCAGAGCCCATCTATTACCTCGGCGGCAATCATCAAGTTCGTCACGAAGAATATAGTCACTCGATTTGGCATCCCACACACTCTCATAACAGACAATGGGCGCCAATTAGTCAGCCAACAGTTCCGGGAGTTCTGTGAAGGTTACCACATGAGGCTGAAGACCACATCCGTGGAGCACCCCGCCACAAACGGACAAACGGAACTGGCAAACAGAATCATCCTCAAGGGATTAAAGAAGCGCTTGGACAATGCCAAGGGACGATGGGTAGACGAATTGCCCTTGGTTTTGTGGTCCTACCGTGTCACAAAGCAGACGGCAACCAAGGAAACCCCCTACGCATTGGCCTACGGCTGCGAAGCCATGATCCCCGCCGAGATCGGGGCAACCTCAGATAGAGTCCTCTACTACGAGGAGCAGCAGAACCAGGCCCAGCGCTAGGCATCCTTAGATATCTCTGAGGAAATGAGGGAGACAGCGTTGATCCGGATGGCTGCATACAAGCAGAAAATAGCGAACTACTTCAACACCAAGGTCAAAAAACACACATTGCGCATCGGAGACCTGGTCCTGAGGGAAGTCGCCAACAACAGGGTCAACCCCTCGGAAGGCAAACTGCGACCCAACTGGGAGGGTCCATACCGGATATACGAAGCACTCCCTGGAGGGGCCTACCGCCTAGAAACCATGGGAGGAAACCATCTTCCAAACCCATGGAACATAGCTAAGCTAAAGAAATATCTGTCTCCGTGACAGCACTCATGTAACTTTTTTCAAAGTTTAATGAAAACCATATTTCTTCTTATTGCTATTGTCTCCCCTTCTCTCTTTCTATTACGAATGATTAAACGGGCCCTCGGTCCTCTACATAGGCAGGGAGAGACGCCTCCCTACGCCTCGGACACTTGAGCTCCAACGCTCTGTAGGTCAGAGTCACCTGCTCTGGCTAGCCACGTCACGGGTAAACTCACGAAGTAAACAACGTGACTCACACATAGTAACAAATCGTTACAATTAATCTTTACGCGCTATAACACAATTAAACAGCGAAAATGGCACCAAACGCCAACGTTAGCAATACATCTCATATGAATAAATGTTATGTACAAACTTTCATCTTACACAGCGGAGGGCAAAAGATACAAGAGTCATTACATCAAAAAAGGGGGGAGGGGGGTACAAGCGTTTAGATCAGACAATAGTTACACACCCCCCGGCATCAGCACAGGCTCGTCAACCAAGTAATCATCCGTTGAGCAGTCAGTCGTCGCGGAGTCTCTCGGAGGGATATCGCCTCCAGCTTGACCAGACCCGCCCTCCCCATCACCATCCTCGCCAAGCAACCCTAGCCCAGGCCTTCCACCCTGGTGAGAAGGAGAGACGCCCGTGGTGGTCGTGGGAGCACTCGGAACGTTCACCACCACGCCGAGCAGCATCCTCCCCACGTCCAACTTGCCACTTGAGGATTCCCCTCTCTCCGTTGGATCGGCAGGACGCTCCGGACATTTCTCCAAGGGGCGAACACGGTCAACGATCACGCCGTTAGCCACCTCCCGCATCGGATGTACGTCCTCCAAGCCCCGGGCAGCCTCCGGATGGAAGTGGACAACTTGCCTCACCCCGTTGATGAACCCTTTCTCATAGAAACATTTCCCCTCCCACTGGAGCTGAGCCCTCTCATTCTCCAGAGTTTCCTCCAGCCTCCTGGTCATCGCGTCAAGTGACAAGCTGTGAGTCGTCGCCATCCGGCCCACGACGGCCTCGTGATCACGCTTCAGCTCATTGATGGCGGCGGAATGCTCCCGACGAAGAGCATCCATCTCCGACACCCAGCGACCCCGCTGGGTAGCTAACTCTTCGGCAGCCACCCGCGCAGCTTCTTCCCCCTTGGCGCGGACTGCCTCAAGACGAGTCTCGAATGACTCCCGCTCGGAGGCCAGAGCACTCTCAGCTGCGCATTTTTCCCCCCGGAGTCTGTCCAACGATGACTCATAGCCCCCCACAAGACGTTCGAGTTCTTGGCCATGCTCCTCCGCCTGGGCCCTCAGCAGTTCGTCAACCTTCGACACCCCCACAGCACGGGCATCCTCCAACTGCTTCACCAACTCCCCCTTTTTGGCGGTAAGCTCCGCCACCTGCCCCTCCAGCAGGACAACCCTCTTCTCAGACTCGGCCAATCGAGCCTTGTGCATTATGTTCTTATCTCGGGTGTCCTCAAATTGCCGAAATAACACCGCCATCCGACGACAAGACTCCAAGCCATACTTGATGGCATCCCCAGCGATGTCTCGAGGAAGCTTCGCCGTCATGGCATCCATATGATCCTTGCCGGCCCGTGTACAGGACGACTCCATGAATAAGAAGGGATTAATGCTGCTGCCCAAGATGTCCGCTGGCAGCACTCCCCCCCTCGGAGCCGGCACAGGGTATCGCGGATTCACAATGTCGGTGGACTCCGCCACCACCCCACTTGACGGCCCCGCATTGGAACCGTTATTGCCCTCTCCCGGAACAATCTCCTCTTCATCGACAAAAGCTCCGTTTCTACGCGGTGGAGCCTCCCCAGCAACTGGAGGGATCACCCCCCCAGATAAAGTTGTGGCCACCCCAGCAGCCGGGCCCCCCTCATCTGCCTGACTATTGCTCCCTTCACCCGCCAAGACTTCGTCATCATGGAACCCGGTGCCCTCACCACTGGCCAAGTCCTCACTTTGTGGTGGCGGTGTGTTCCCTCCAGCCCCCAAATTTGGTTCCTCGGGCGAGGATGGAGCCTCCTCGGGGGCCAAGCTCTCATCTTCCGACGAGGATGCAGCTTCCTCAATGGCCGGCAGTACGTTTGATGGAGGAACCCCTCCCTCCTCAACTGGTGGAAGGTCGGAAGTCCCACTCCCACCCACTAACTGACTTATCGTCAGCAAATCCTCTTCACCAGAGTCTCCACCGGACGACGAGGCACTATCGACTTCTATCACCCCCTCATCAGCACCCCCCCCCCGGCATCGTCAGCGCCCTCCAAGGCAGCCGGACTGTCCGATGATCCCCGCGGAGCGGAGTAATACTGGGAAGGCCCCCGCGGCTTCAGAGCTGCACTAGGATCCTCCTCTTCATCCTCCTCTTCGTACAGGATCAGTTTGGGCCTCTTCACGGGAGGACCCTCCTCCGACGGAGAACCACGAGCAAGGGGCCTCGCCATAGTAGTGGAGGCCACAACGGCGGCAACAGTCACCCCTCGCTCCATCGCCCGAGAGGCACCCCTCCCAAGCGGACTCCCAGTAGAAACAGCCCTTTCTCTCTTCTTCTTCTTCTTCGAGGGAGAGACATCCCTACCACCCTCCGCAGCCGCAGGGGGCAGGAGGGGCAGACGAAGGGTGGCCTCGGAGGCAGGTGTCACGAAGCTGCCACAACAAGAGGTGGCCTTGGCGAAGTACTCCAGCCGCCCCCGGAAACCAAGGTGATGCATCACTGATACAATAAGTCAGACACAGAACAATCAGACAAAGTAAACTCAGAAACGGAGAACTAAAAGGAAAAACAGAAAGTCGTTAACTGACACTTACCCCACGTCTTGTAATCATTTCCGTCTTGCTTTGCCGCCGTTAACAGCTGCTTAACGGCCCGGTGCTCCTCAGGGCTCAAGCTTTCCCTCGCCAACGCCCTCTGCCCAACAACGGGCTCCGACCAGGACAAGGGGAACAGAGGATAACCCTCGTCATCCAAATACCACGGACGCCGATCAACCGGCTCCCAAGAAACGAAGAAATGGTAGTTCGTCCATTTCTTCACACTGCTAACATTGGCAGACAGTACACCATATCTGCCGGGCTTGTTCATGCAATGGAGGCTAACCCACCCTCCATTCTTACTCTCCACCCGGTACGCCCAGAACAGGACCTTCGCGGTCAACTCCACGTCCAGCTCCGCCGCCACATTCTGAAGAATGGCGAGAAGCCGCCACGAATTGGGATGCAGCTGAGCCGGAGAGCAGTTAATATAATTCAGGACCTCCATCTCGAAGTCCGAGAAGGGAAACCTTATTCCCACATTTTGGAGAACATATTCGTTAAACAAAAAACCCCCTTCGTGAGCGAAGCCGTACCTCTCACTGCCGAAGCCCTCGACGCCCTCTTTAATGTGACAGGCAACGTGCCCCAGTACCCTCATCGGAGTGCCCGGAGCGAAGAATGTCTCGTTCAAAGTTGCGAGTTCAGCAGGGTCCGCGAACTTTGATCTCTCCAACTGGATTTTTGGGTCGATTGGCACGTTGCAGGGCAACCCTTGTGGCGACGCCCAGGCCACTACGCCTCGGGCACGACACAGAGCCTCGGCGCCGTCAGCCTCCGCGCGCATCAGCTTCGAGTGAATGCTCCACCACAAGTCGGGCTCCATGGTGGGACCTCCCCAACCAGTCTTCATATCTTTCCTTTCAGTGACCGTAAACCCCCTCTTCACAGCAGTCACTGGGTCGAGGTAGCGAGCAACTGGAATTCCGTCGTCGGGAGCCGACGATGAGGCACCACCTTTTCCCCCCTTGCGATTCGGGATGTTCTTCGAAGGTCTCACCATTGTCGATGGTTACAGAGTGCTCGAGTTCTGGTTTTCGAGTTTGCTTTGGAGAAAATCGTGGGAGCGAAAAATGGGGGAAGAAGAGGGAAATGGTAATTTATAACGGACCGTACAAAAATTCAAAAATAAAGCAGGCAGTTGAAAAGACGCTGCCGACGTCAGCAACTTGGAAAACCGTAAGACTTCCTCCACACATTTCTCATTCCCCATGCCACGTGTCACTCAGACTCTCCAACTTCCACGGAGAGAAGTCCAAAAGACTAAGGGTTTTCGGAGACCGAAGGTGCCCCTCGGAAGCCTTCAAAGTCGACTCCCCCTCTGACTAGTGATATCCACCCCTCGGAATCACCCCTCGGAGGCCAATGGCGTGGACCTCCTCCCGGACCTTTCGGAGGGACTAGTGATATCCACCCCTCGGAATAGCTCCTCGGAGTCACCCCTCGGAGGCCGGCGGCATGGACCCCCTCCCGGACCTTTCGGAGGGACTAGTGATATACACTCCTCGGAATAGCTCCTCGGAGTCACCCCTCGGAGGCCGGCGGCGTGGACCCCCTCCCGGACCTTTCGGAGGGACTAGTGATATACACTCCTCGGAGTAGCCCCTCGGAATCAATATCAAGAGCACAGAGGATACCCGGCGGGGAAACAACCCAGGCAGGTCCCCTCCCACTCAAGCATTTAATGCCAAGATATTGGCATTAAATGCAAGGATCCTTGAAAGCACGTGACAGGACAAGAAGGACACGCAAAAGGACCAAAACGCCCCCTGCGCGCAGACCAAACAATGAAAAGCACTCTTGGCTATCACTGACAACCAAGAGAGAAGGTTGGAAATCCCACCGTACCCTGGCAGTGATAGCTGTCACGTCAAAAGCAGAAACCTACACCAACCCCCTTTTCCTCACACATCCCGAGTACACCCCTGACGTCTCAGAGAGAGACCTCGTACGAACATGAGACAAAAGGGAAGGAGGATAAAAGGAAAAGGAGAGACCTTTCTAAGGTAACGACTCTCTCTCTCTAAAAATATTCAAACTCTCCACTATTCTCTCTCTAACTGAAGCATCGGAGAAGAATCGCAGGGAACCCCCTGTGCATTCTCGTTTGCAGGTTCCGACGACCCCTACTTGTCGGAAACTGCCCTTCAACTGTGAACTCAAGGTTAGATTTATCCTAATCCAGCTTTGTAGTTTTCATGGCCTAAACGACAATGCTAGAGGTAAGTCGGATTAGATTCGTTAATCCTAATCCTTTTCGTATCAATGTTATAAATTTTGTTACTACGTGGTTGTTCTAATTTTAAGATGTAATGATTATCATGCAAATNTCTGTGGGGAGAGATGAGGAAACTCCGGTTATCTCTCCCCCCTCCACTTAGCCGTTGCTAAGACGCACACACACACGACGGGGAGCACCCCGTAGGGAAGAGAGTTCCTCCACGAACTCCACCCTGCTCCCCCCCCTACACTCTTCGTAGTTTTCTGCTCCACCTCCTCGCAGTTTCCTTTCAACGAACAAGTTTCTGTTTCTTTTGCTCAACCCCCGAGAGACCCTGGTACGGCTCTCCGTGGAGGTCATACTTGTATTCTGTGCTAACCCCTTGTTGTTATCTCTTACTGTGAACTCAAGCAAGCTACGACGTTCTCTGCAATGGAACCCCATAATGAGAACCAGCTGCTCCCGAGCCCAGCAGACGCTCCCTCGGGCTCGAGCCATCCGAGAGATCAACAAGCAGGAGACACCATGCACGAGCATGACCCCAGGGTTTCCCCCCGGAATGTTTCACGACATGTACAGCAGAGCGAGAGAACTCCTACACCACTGACCTCTCTCGCCGGTTTCCACCAGCATATAGGGGAAGAAACTCACGCAACACCCTCTCCGTATACAGCCGAGATACGAGAGATTGTTCAGACAGAACTCAGGGAGGCAAGGGCTGCACACGTAGCTGACATGGCCTCCCTGCGCCGAAACATGGAAGAACAGTTTGACCAGTTCATGGAGAGGCGTTTCAGTCAGTTGGTCAGCTCCAACTCCAAAGGGAAGCAGATACAAGAAACTCCCGAGCTCCCTCCACAAGTATACTACGCCACTCCCAACACACGACCCCCCTCGGAAGCCGTGTTGTCGGGACGAGAAGAGGAACACGTTCCCGGAGAACGAAGTGAACCGACAGGGACGAATCACCTCTTCCCCTCCCAGACACCGTCAGAATCCACAATGCAGCAGTGGAATGTACCCGCTGAGTTATGACAGCTCTTAGCCAAACATCTGCCGTCTGCAGGCCCTTCAGCGACTACAAACCCCCCTTCGGGCCCCCCAGCAGTAGTTCCGACGCCTCCGGCGCCCCCGATGCCCTCTCCCGGGATATATGCGCCACACATACAGCAAGACGAGTTGCCCACCGGGTTCAAAATGCCGATGAAGCTGCCCCGGTATGATGGAACTAAGGACCCGGATGACCATCTCCGACAGTTCCACGCGTGTATGCAGATCGCTAACCTGTCGGAAGGCAAGAAGTGCAAATTATTCCCGACCACACTCGTCGGAGAAGGGCTCATTTGGTTCTCCAAGCTCCCGAACGACAGCATACACAGCTTCAGGGATATGGAGAACCTATTCAAAAAGCGGTTTGCCACCAGTGTGGTGTACAAGCAGCCGGCTTCCGTGTTGGCAGACGTTCATCAGGGAGAGCACGAGTCTCTCCG
>QANZ01043586.1:0-18438 GCA_003254925.1 Chamaecrista fasciculata
TTTAAAATTTCTGAATTTATATAGAATTTATATTTTTTTAATCTCTAAATTTATAGTGAAAAAATCTTATATTTTGATTATTTAAAGATTTATTTATTAATTTGAAATAATACAGTAATCGAATAGTAGTTTTTTTGGATTTATTATTGTTATTTATTTTATTTTTATTTATTTTATTTAGGGGTGTTCGTGGGACATGATGGCCCAATGAACTCGAGTTGATTATTTTCTTGAGATTGGACTGGGGTCCAAAGTTGAGCATGGCTAGGTCCCGAGTTTAGATGTTTTGGACCGGCCCGACCTAGGGTGTACATCTTTTAATAATTTTTTTTCTATCCAGTTGAGACGAGATCAAATAATAATCTTAAAGAGGGTTTGGTCAAAACACTTACTCCTATATCAACTTTGAGAATATTATTTGATCTCGTTTGCCAACGGTTTCAACTAGACAAAGAAATAATATGTCAAGAGTAACTCGTAACTCTGATTTTGTCACATTTGTAGTTGAAACAAGAGAGATATAACCAATTTCATAAAATGAGGTACACACTTCTAGACCCGATTTGACCTCATTTGTTAACAACTTCAACTGAAAAAAAGAACTTATCAAGAGTAACTCATAACTCCGATTTCATTGCATTTAGACTAATTGAAATGAGAAATATATGATCATATTCAGTAGTTAGAGATGAAAATGGAACTGTTGGAAAACATTAAAGATCAATACGGAATAGAAAATTATTAAGGACTAACATGAAATTTAGGATAAATATTAAGAACCAAAATAAGATTTTGATCTTTAAATTGAAAATTATTTACATGTATTTTTTTTCACAATTCTTAGTTAATTTACCATAAGAAATTATATATTTGATATATATATATAACTTTAATCTTCAAAAAATGAGCTACCACTTTGAGACTCGATTTGATATCATTTGTGGACGAACTTGATTGGAAAAAAAAAAGAACTTATTAATAATAACTCATAGCTCATATTTCATCGCATTTAACCATGAAATGAGAAAGATATAATCACATTTAGTAGTTAGAAACCAAAACAGAACTGACGAAAAATATTAAGGAGCAAAACAGAACAAAAAAATATTAGGGGCATAATTGAAATTTAAGATAAATATTTAGAACTGAAATAAGATTTTGGTCTTTAAATTGAAAATTATTTACATGTATTTTTCGTCACAATTCTTTGTTAATTTACGGTAAGCAATTATATATTTAATATATGTGTGTGTATATATATATATATATATATATATTACTTTAATTTTCAAAAGTGAGATATGTGTAATAAATTTTGAGAAAAAAAAATGTTTGTCAATTTTTTTAAGGATAAAGTGCACTTTTGGTCCCATAACTTTGACAAAGTTCTCAATTTGGTCCCATAACATTTTTTGTTGCAATTTTGGTTCCATAACTTTTGCAAAAGTCTCAATTTGGTCTCGTAACTTTTTTTGTTGCAATTTTGGTCCCATGCAAGCTGATTTCCATCTATTTTCTGCCGTTAAAGATGATATGACATACTGAGAATGATGACGTGACAAATATGGGTGAAGTGGATTTAACGATCGATAATGGATAGAAATTAGTTTGGGACCAACCGTGAGACGTTTTCAAAAGTTATGTGACCAAAATTGCAACAAAAAAAAAGTTATGGGACCAAATTGAGACATTTGCTAAAGTTATGGAACAAAAAGTGCACTTTAGCCTTTTTTTTTTAATTAAATGAAGTATTTCGGTGTGTGTTCATTTTGTGTGATTGATAGGGTGGGTAATAGTAAAGAGGATGAAGTATAAATAAACGTCCATGTGCCTCACATGCCTCTAATTCCTTTGTTTAACTAATTATTCACAAATAGTGTCGACAGTTATAAACACATGATTTTAAGACAAAGTCTTATGATTGCATTAGCTTATTTTAAATCTTGTAATTATCAAAAAATAAACACGTTAAAATTATTGCAACTTAATTCTTTAGTTTATTTCTTTAATTTTACCCTTCTTAATAATTTTTGAGTGCCTATTATTCATAAATTTATATATATAGTAAATTGTATAATTATATATATATGGGGGTGTATTATATATATGAATAAATTTTGTATGAATTGAAGTGTTTATGTGTATGTGTAGAATGTAGATATTAGAATTTATATTTGTATAATAAAAAATGATATATAAAATTATTCTTTCAAATAGAGTGAAGAAGTTTGAATTATACATTTTAGAGTGTGATCGTGCGCATTATGTTGATGGCAACAACACTAAAATACGCAAACTCGCAAAGCATGATGAGAGTTGCACCCAAAAAAGAAGGTATAATGGGGAGTTTTTTGTTTAGTGGAATAAGTTAATAGAAAATTTTCAGTCACGAAAGCATTAAACATCCATAAAATTTAGTAGAATATTTTTTAAAAACATTTATGGAGTTGTTATAAATTTAATTTTTAAATTATAGAAACTAATAATGATCTTAACTATTAATAACAATTAATTGAAAATTTAAATTCAATGTAAATAATAAATTTTTGACTTGAAATAATGAGGGGTTTTGAATTTTGATAATAGCACGAACTAAACGTGAGAGGAAGGACAATATATATCATACCAAAAAAGCACAATATATTGGAGATTTTTCTTGTCCATTGTTTAATTTAGTATGTGTATGTTACCACTTATCACTATCACTTTATTTTCTTACTTTATTGTGATTTGATCATTATCCAAGGGAAAAAAATACATACTAATATGAACTTTATTTGTACTCTCTATAATGTCCAAACGCAAAGCAACATATATTAACGAACAAAAAGAGCTAAAGAAAAATGTATATAGTGGGTGGTCACCAAATTGATATCATGTATATATATAGTTATATACCAACTTTTATCTTACTCATCATTCTCATTCATACTAACTCATTATAAATCATGATCATTTGTGTAACCATATTAACGAAGATTAATTTAACTTCATAAAATATTAAGTATCAATTAATTAAGAGTTAAATTTCATGTTGACTTTGATGTTCTCTTTTAGATATATAACTACATCTTACCACGTCATTTGTAAAATTATTCATAAATGAGTACAGCTAGTTGGCTGTATAGTGAAATAGAAAGGTTTATAATAATAATAATTATTATTATAAATTTTTAAAATTAATTTGTGATAATTGGACACATTTTTTCTAATTAAGTAAAAAATAATTGATATTTTGATTCTTTTAACAAATATACTCCTTACAATGTAAACTTACATTCTTAGAAATTGGTATGGCTTCAATCACCAATTTACTAATCAATGAATATTTTTCCTAAAACAATTTACAATTTAAGCAGTGTTGTCATAACCGAATCGGAAAAAGACTCGGACAAGTGTTCGGTTCACGGTCTGATTGGTTAAACCGGTCGAACCGTTCGGTCGGACCGGATGACGCAATAAATAATTATTTTAAATATATTAAATATAAACCCTCTCAACCATCAGATTATTCAACACATGGGCATGAATTCAACCTTCAGATTATTCAACACATGGGCATGAATTCAACACAAGAGTAAATTTGTTTAAACTTTAAAGTTTAAAGTTTAAACTCACCTGTTGCTCCAATACCCAGACCGAGAGGATAGCAACGGCGGCGACGGAAGTAGCAGCGGCAACGGCGGAAGCAGAGACGACGGCGGAAGGAGCGGCCACGAGGTGGAGCAGGGGAGGTGAGAACTGAGAATGGAAGTAGCAGCAGCGGATAGCAGCAGACAGAACCGAGACCCAGAGGACAGCAACGGCGGTGACGGAAGTAGCAGCGACGACGACGGAAGGAGCGGCGGTGGCAGAAACAGCAGCGACGACGGAAAAGCAGCGGCAGAGGTGAGAAGTCTAGGGTTCAATTTGGTCCCCAATTTTTGAACTGAAGGAAGGAAGCGACTCAGCGAAAATGCGAAATGAGTTTTAGACTTTTAGTGTTTTTTTTTTTTATTTTCGAAGGCAGTTGAAAAAAAAAAATTTTGCTGAACCGCTGGTCCACCGGGTGAACCCGGTTTTGGGCCGGTTTTTCCCAGTCCATTCCGGTCCAACCCTGACTTTGGTTCTTTGGGTTGAACCAGACCGCCTTACACTTTGGCTCCCGGCCGGTCCGGTTCAAGTTTAACATCACTGAATTTAAGTTTACATTCTTATTTTTGTGCAAGTGAAATTGGCAAGACTTCAATCAAAATTTAATTAATCATTGAATATTTTTCCTAAAACAATTGGAAAATTAGTAAAAACAAAAAAAAAATAGCATTTTTAATTGTTTGAATAATTTAACAATATACACCCGTGAGCATTAAATTTAGGTGAAGCCATTATAATTTTTTATAGTATCACACTCTTTATTATTGTGCCCATTGACCTTATCTGTTGCTGGTGCCCTGCAGCAACAGCTAATTGCTTATTGGATTCATTAGACTATAATTATCGAATTAATTTATTTTCAATTGTGTGTTGTTAAAATATAAACGTGTTTACTAATAAAGTCTAGCACATTTGGATAGTAGTTCCAGTGTTGTCATAATCGAACCGGACAAAGACTTGGACAAGTGTTCGGTTCACGGTCGGACCGGATGTTTGGACCGGATGACGTAATACATAATTATTTTTAATATATTAAATATAAACCCTCTATATTTTTTTTTTGGGTCTAAGAGATGCATTAAATCTATTAATTTATTAGATAAGTAAAAATATTGGTAAGAGAAAGCTAATAGAGCCTCACAGTTGGGATGGTAAAGGCGTTGGGAGTGTGAAGAAAGGTCATGGGTTCGATCCTTACAAGGCTCAAAATGATTTTTTGTAAAATAAATTGAGAACCGCCGGTCCGGTTCAGCGGTTGGTTCCGGTTTTCCGGTTCTTGGCCGGTTATTTCCGGTCCAACCATCATTCCGGTTCAAATGGTTGAACCAACTCGCTTGTGTCTTCGGGTAGCGGTCCATCCGGTCCGGTTTTCACATCACTGAGTAGTTCAATTTTTTTAGATATGATATTTCAAATTTAAATTAAAATGTATATACAAAAGAGAATTTATTAATAGAAATAAAATTCGCTTTAATAATCTCTACGTTTTAAGAAGAATATGGATCAAATAATATAATCTAATTTTTACTACAGAACAGTTACAAATGTGCGTTTAAGCAGCACTAACATGATTTAGATACATTTTTTATTTTTTTAAAATGTTTGTTGTAATATGCATAATAATCAATAAGGTACTTGCTCGGCTGCAAGATACAACCAAGTCTGCATAAATAAAATAAATTATAAGTATGTGTTATACATGGTTTAAATTAAAAAATCTGCCAGCATTTAATTAGTCTTTCTTTGAGTTACATCTAATAGGTCTATGAACATTTTTCCAAATGAAAGTTCAAATATTTAGTATAAAAATATAATTCTCGAGCTAGTGAATGTGAAAGTGAAACCATTTCAAGCATGAACTTTTCTTAAATAGGGATTTGGATCATTTTTTACAAGTTACAAATTGAAAGTGTAAATTAAAAGAAAAGATTATCAATAAATCTTATTATTATTATTATTATTATTATTATTATTATTATTATTATTATTATTATTATTTTATCAAAGAAAATTTAGATAGAGGTAAGTACTGGTATTCCTTACATCCTATCTCTATACATAGAAATAAGATTAAATATAAATTTAATTATTTTTTCTTGTTAGTTTTAAAATAATTTTGATGATCATTCTGGAGTTGTGTCTTTGATTCCTCAAGACTTGAGATTGATGGTCATAGTCCAAATCTTTTATGAAGAAATGTCTTGTTTGTGTATGATTATAATTGAAAAAAGGGTGTTATTTAAGTAAACATGTCAAACAATTTAATATAACATCTTTTCATATTGTATACTCTTTAATTTTCTTATTTTTTCAATGCATACAGTTTGAATCAAGTCTAATGTAAAAAGAATAAAAGATCGCTTATAGAGCCTGGAGGCATACCTACGCCTTAATGAGCCCTCGGGGACCCAATTCATCTAAACTTTATGTTAACAGAAAGAAAAAAAAAAAAAAAGAGTGAAAATCATAATACCTTTCATACCCTAGAATACCTCTGTAGATGGAACCTGATTACAATGATGAAACTTCGCCATATATAAATGTCTCAAATCTCAATATTTATCTTTTTTTCTTTTTCCTTTAGACTTTCTTCCTTTGTGTTTTTCTTTCTTTGCACAATAAGGACACAAAACAATTCACAATTCAGGCCCAAAAAAAAAATTCACAATTAATACCCACCAAAAACAAAAACTAATAATCCTTCCAACATTTTAACTCACTGAAAAAACTACTAATTACTCGTTCATTTGCCAATTTGACATCAGAAAAATGCTTGTTTGCTTATCTTTCCTTTTGTTAGACCCAAAAATACTAGCATAATTAATGTACAAGACAACAAATATATGCATTTCCTTTGGGAGTCGACAATGTGTGTTCATATTTGCCACCATTTTCGCCTTTCCATTGTCTTCACAAGCTCATTCGCCAATGATGCAAAGTTCTCAGCTCCATCTTGCAGCTCTGCAGTACGTTGGCTGATTCTCTGAGTTAAATACACAACCCAAATAATTAGTTCATTTATTTATTAGCACCATTATAATGCTATAATAATAGTTTAAGATATTTAATTTTAGGGTAATGCTAACGAGTGCCCTTAAAATTCACCTCGTTAAGGTAATTTTAGGGTAATTTTAGGGTACTCGTTAAGGTGCATTTATTGTATTTTGAAAATGGAAATTCTACTTTGAAAAAGGAAATTTACCTCAAAATTTTCTTTCTCAAAATTATTGCTTCATTAAAATTCTCAGGTAAATTTCCTTTTTCAAAGTGGAATTTCCTTTTCAGAATGCAATAAATGCACCTTAACGAGTGCCCTTAGGGTAATCGTTAGCATTACCCTTAATTTTATAGGCAGTTCCAACAAAAGAATGGAAAACTTGTGAGTGGAAGTAGCTACCTAGCTACAATAGAAACAAAACATCTCCCACTTATATATATATATATGAGAAAGATCTCTTATTTGAACTAATCAACACCCTACCAAATACAGTATAAAGAAATAATTATTTAAATAAATTCAGGGAAGCAGAAGAAGCAAAATCCTCAAATTCAACCCATAATCAAATAAGGAAATATGATATATCATAAACACTCCAAAAGTTACATGCCCTTCTAATAGCTCAATTAGGAAATGGGAAAATTTAGCATAATCGAGAAATCGACCATGAAAATACATAATATAACCAAGAGCAAGATTTAGGAGAACATATACATATAGGTGAATAAAAGGGTTCACAGCACACGAACATTGAAAAATTTTAAAGCTTAGTTGCACACGCACTTCCTCAGTTTTACCAAGAAAGCAGTTTATCTCTCTAGTTTATCTCTTACAATAATTAGTTCTTCTCAAGATAATTAAAGCAATTAAAAATAATAGTTAGAAAGGGGAAGAAAAAAATTTATGAAGTTAAGAAAAATGTTGTTTTGAGAAAGGTAGCAATCTAAAATATAGCTCATAATAAGAAACCATACAAATTGACACGATAGGTAAGATAAATTTCTACCTCCAACTTTTCCTGCCTCTCCATAAGCTTGTTTCTTGCTTGGGCAGCAGCTGAAGTGGCATCCTGAAAGTAGTTACCAAAGTGAAACACATTTAACACAACAAAACGAATTTAGTACGAAAAGAGAGAAAAGTAAGACAGCATATCACTACCCCAGTTTTCCGGTAAGTAGCCATAATTTCTTCTGGAGTTCTAAGTCTAGGCTTCACATCATCATTGGTCCCACCTTGAAATAATTTCTCCCTATCTGTTAACTTATCTGCAGCCAAAAAGGTAAAACTGTCACTGATCTAATAGGAACTCATCAAATAAAGAAACAAAATTTATATACCTTTCTGTGTATTTCTAACATCAATTGTTGACGTAGAACCCTCAGCTGGGAGTTCATCTATTTCAATGTCATCTGTACCAAAACAGTTGATATTGTGAGAAATTATTTTAAATATACAAATCAAAATAAAATGTAAGTATAGAAGCAGATTAGTAGGCACCTATATTAAGCTCAACTTCTTCATTATCTGTGAAAGTTGTAAGTGAATTATCTGTGACAGTTGTAAGTGAATCTGAAGATGGAGGTGTAGGAAATAAGCTCTCCAAATGAGAAAAATTGCGGGTTGGAATTGCCAGTATATCAGTTTGAGAGGCTTTTCCTCCTTTAAATCCTTTGACAATACCTCCTAGAATCCCTGGTGCATTGCTCTACACCAACATATTTAAGCTACTTAAAGTAATCAACTTTTGTATCGGTGGTACCTTTAGGATAAAATGGAAATAATTCCTAAAAAAGAAAGACAATCCAGATCACTCAAACCTGCTTTTTCTTCTGATTTGAAGAGAATCTAAATGCAGCATCTGCAGCAGCTGCTAAAACCTTATCATGGAGACAAGGAAAATGCTCGGGATTCCTACAAAACAAGGGTATTGCTCATTCAATTTCTTCTTCCTTACTTCTAACTACTATCCAGAGGTCTATACTGTTATCTCCTCAGCACAGGATAACAAATATATACCTGATCTCATCTTCACCAGCTAATAATGAGATGAAGGCCAATTCAGACCCATTTACCTGGAAGTTGTTAACATGATATAGCTGAGTTAATATGTAATTGAACAGAAGAAATAAATGCCTTATATTATCTAAAACAGCAAAAGGAAAAAAATAAAAGCTGACAATCTGAAAGTTTTAAACAATACTATACCAGTACGATATTTCCATTCTCATCAGAACACATGGTTTTATCCATATTCACTTTATAATTCCACCTTAAAATAGACAATAACGAGCTTTCCTGTACCAATTCCAGGTTTGGTAAAGACCTGTCCAAAGACAAGCATAAACAAGATCAGTTTCATAATGGTCCTAAAAGTTGTCTTCTTTTCTATATGCAAATAAAATGATACTTCCACCTGATTTCAAATGTGCCGGTTTGAAGCAATGATAGAAGCCCACAGATCTTGTCATCCTTCTTTAAAATTGTAGTCCAACAACAAGGCTTAGAAAGTTTAACTTTTTGAATTGGTTTCTTGTTTCCCTGTAAGAATATATCATAAATATCAGATAAACTTGCTTAAACATAATTACGAATAAGTGCTTGGATAATCATAGGGAAGACCTGTATCACTGATTTTGCAGAGAACAAACGCAATGAATTCTCACAGCAAAGCAGAACTAATGGATCTAACAATACATCTCCAGAGTACGTGGTCTCTGAAGGAGAGAGCCCGCCCTCCAATAAATTTACTTTGGCTGAATTACTGTCTGCCGAAGGCTCATTGGTTTTAGAAGTATTCTTCGGGGACTCCTCCAGCTGCTTGTCATTTGAAACTTCAGGGGCTGAAAGGCTATCAACTGGAGTACAAAAATCTATTAGACTTTCCAAAAAAGAAAAATAATAAAAATCTAAATATTTTGTGTGTCCTTGATGAAACTTGTACTTGCCTATAACATACATTGAAATTGCAGTTGATTCCTTCATGTGTAATGGCCGATTAGAGATCATTTTACCAGTACCACTGTCAATTACATTAACCTTTCCATCCTGGGATAAGACAAATATGATTTCTTCAAGAGAGTTGGCTGCAGTTGTTTTTGATTGCTTTGGACTATTCAAAGCACTATGAATAAAGGTTTGATCTTTCCAAACTATTGAAGTAATTGGAGAGCTAGAGGAAGGAACACCATCAATTAGGAATAAAACTGACGATGAACTCATATCACAGACAGCAACCTGGAGAGAGGAAAATGATCCAGGATTAATCAATCAAGATTCAAGAGATCTAACAATTCTAACTGCTATTAATTACATAGCATAAAATGATATGTGAATTTGAAAGTTGTCAGAGGAAACCCACATGACCACTAAAGAATCCGACAGCAAGCTTTGTCCCAGAGTTTGCAAATGATAATGCCTTTACTGGGGAGCCACGAAGACTAAAAACAGCCTGAACTCGAGGCCCTTTCCTTTTGGGTGATTCATGTACTGGGAAACAAGTTCAACAATGTAAGTCCAGAAGCCAAAGGCTGTATCATAAGTAATCTCTTTGAGCAAATCTAAAAAACCACAGTTCACTCAGAATAAGTAAATTAAATTCTGAAGGATATTAATCCAATATTCTTTTAAGGATAACATCTACCACTGGCAATTAAAGCAAAACAAGCATGTTGTATTTGATCAAGCCTCGGTTTGCAAAGGTGCAAGGAACTAAAAGGTATGGTCTGCATATGTTCCTAAACTAAAATAGTTCCTAACATCCATCAATTTCATAATTATGTACGTATGATGTAATTATTCATTCTTCTTTTTCATATGTCACACACGTCAAGCAAAAGCCAATATCTATTGCCCAGCTAATTCACATTTCTAAGGAAACTCAAAGGATAAGGATAGCCTTCTATGATAATGACAGACATCTATAAATCACCTTCACATTGCGTTTCTGAGACAAAATGGAAATTTGTCCCATCAGAATGGTCTTTGAGATTGTAAACACGAACCTATAAAAAATATGAAAGCCAAGGAATTAAGTACAGAACAATATCACAATGCCCCAATTAGAGTATTCATTAGTCAGTAAAGAAGATTCTAACAAGACCGCATTCATTGCCAACAGCCAAATGTGAAGAAACAGAGCAGAAGTCCAAATCCGTCACTGGCGCACTTGAACCAGCTACTTTTGTACCTTGAATCTACACAGAAGATTTGTAAAAACAATAAAAAACCCTATTTGCTTTGAGAATTAGCAAAAGCATAATTTGGGAATTCTTTTTCTTTCACCAGATAAAAATATTTTCTGTAGTTGTTACCTCTCCCTCTATATAACAAATGTTCGACAAGATTGGGTGCGTCGCATCACACACGCAGACAGATCCATCAGAGTATCCTGAAAAATAAACTCTCTCAACCCTAGTATCTTTAGCTGTAGATAACTGGCTGGGAACACCCCCGGTCAAGGGCCACTTGGAAGTAGTAACTGAACCAGATGCTGAGCCAGTTCTCATACTTGCAGCTACCTAAGACAAAACATGTAAGTAGTGTAATAAGTAAAGAACAGAAAATTTAAAAAGATGCCAGGCTCGACAATAATGAAACATTAGGACATAATAATATACCTCTGAGAGATGTTTTGATGAATTTGACCCTCTGGGCAACCTAATAAGCTTTGCAACAGTCATAGATGGATCAACTGTAGGTACTACCACTGGAAACTCCAGAGCAGATACAGATGGTGCCATCTTCTGCTGAGCTGTTAAAGCAGAGAGACTATCATTATCATAAAAATGCAGTTGCCCAGGGTTTGTCAATACAAAAAGATCATCTTTACTATTAAGCCCCATTCCTCCAGGGCTTGGCAGTAAAATCATGTCAGCAAAAGAGCCACTAAGTGTAAGATCTGCACGACCGATGCATTTTATAGTTTCCATCCCCGATGACCATTCAAGAGTCAAAACCTGTAGTAAGGAGATACTTGAGGGATATAGAAACATTACAAATACTGCTAACAAAACAATTTAACTACATGAAATGCCTGCCCTCCACCCTCCCCTCCTTCCATAATTCATTTCCCATGACAATGGACCAATAATCCCTGCTAAACAGTCAACTAGAGGTAGATGGAAAATGGAATCCTATGATAAAGTCAGGTCCCTAAGGTAATATGCATTGTGTAGGAGACTCGAACAACCTTAATTCAACTAAGACAAGCAGCCCAAACTCAAGACTTGAGAAATCGTAATTCAAAGTAGGAAATAAAATAATCTTACTAATTATAAGATATCCAAAGAACCCAACAGCTAAAATCAGCTCCTAGATTTAAATAAAGATTCCCTTAAAACCAAGCAGTAAAAGCATTGTAAGTTATTAGTAACTGTTGAGAAATCTAGAATTATTAAAAATTATCTTACTTCTTATTTTATCATTCTTTTAGAAATAGATTTTCTCTGTTATTATCTTTTCCATGTAGGCTTAGGATTCCTAACCTGATTAGGAAATTTTTTTCTTATTTAAGTCGTTGTAAACCTTTTTGTTCAAAGTGAATAATAATAAGAAACTTGCTACCTAATCCTTCAACAGTAACTACTGCCAATAAAGAGCAATACAAGCTAATTAAAAACAGCCAGAAACAAATAACTAACTGTCAAAACTTCTTCAGATCCAATTTCATCACCGCCATAGACAAAAAGCTGCCCAGCACAATCACTCCGGGATTTATGGCTGTTGGACCATTTTAAGACAATGACAGGGAGTCGTCTTTCTGCAGATGACAGTTGCAGCTTAACAACATTTTTAGACGATGAAGCCTGTTGGCCTTTAGGAGAGGCTGCACATGACAAGTTCCAGAAAAGGATATCTCCATCTAGGTATCCCACAGCAAGAATGGACCCATTGGAAGATGCCCAGCAAAGGGCACTTATCTCTTTATCTCCCATCTGCTGTTCTGTAGTATCTACCGGAAGATTGCCATCCATATCAGCAGAAGAATTACTGCCTGCATCCTTTGGTTGGAGATCCTTGCCACCACCAAGAAATAGGATTCGAGCTCCTGAAATCTCCCAAAGAATAAGCAGCCCATCCTCAAATGCAATTAACAATCTGCAACAAAAATCAAAATACAGAATTTATAGTTCATTTAATGGAACAAGATGAGTATACTTCATGCTTTTCAACTTTTTCAGATAAGATAAACGTATCCTTCTGCTATTAGCATGGTGGATAAAAAAAATGATATAGTAAAAGAGAGATGTTTTCTTTGCAGGACCTAAGCAGGCAACATCTATCATGGAGAGACAAGACATAAGCGATTTGGAAGACTCTATGTGAGGCCAAGGTCATACATATCACTTTATATATATATGATACCTCAAATCATCATTCGTAGATATACATAGAGGAAAAACAAATGAAAAAAATAAAAATAAGTAACCATGCCACTACCTAATATTTTTTCAAGCCCTTTGCTATTAAAAGTCAATTTTGTACTAGTGTTGAGCAGAATTGCATAAATACAATCATTAAAATTTCATTCCCTCTTCCCCTGCAGCCCCAAGATTTGGCTACTGATATGACAGAAAATGGATGCTGCCAATAAAATAATGTAGCACTGTTTCTGAGAAGAAAATATGGACATGAGACTAGTATGCAGTCACTATTTTTGGAGAAGGCTCTACAATGTTGTTTTTATCATTGTGAAAATCTAGTATCAAAATCGAAATGTTAACTACAAAAGATTACAGATGACAATAGGTTAAACTAGTGAGTGACAAACGATTATCTGATTTTACAAAGTAATATTTTTCAATGGCATTAATTTGGTAAATATCAATGAATCTACAATTACCCAACATTCCTAAAATTCCAATTTTCAAGTTTATGAGCAAATAATTATAAGTAATGGAAAAATAGCTAAAAACAATTACTTGTGTCTTGCCTGTTCCCAGAAGAATAAGGTTGGGCAAGAACTCCAACAACAGGCTGGTCACTTGGATATGACGATTCAGTAGTTTCTGTCAAAATTAAGAAAACTGCGGCAATGAGAAAGCCTTGAAGCAAAGAAAACAATTATATTCAGTATACACATTGTTGGATAACAGAGCTATAGTCGTAATCATCCAAAAGATGTGGGCATAAAGTTATTACGGATATGGTTACATAAAATATCAGAAGTCAGAAAGCTTCATTTTCTGATATACAGTAGATTCATCAGCACAAGTCATTATAACTTCTATGGACTTGCATGTCTACATAGAAGACTCCTACCCGGGCATGTAGGCAAGACTATAGCATTCTAACATTCTATGCAAACTACAACATGATCATACAGAGGATAAAGCTTAGTGACTTCATACTAATTTTGTTTTTACCTAACACATCTTTTTCATCTATATGGAAACATAAATGTATAGTTAACAGAATAAGTTAGATAAGTGAAGAATTTCCATAGCAATATCAATAGAAGTTCAGTCTACTGTCTAATCAAGTAGTTCTTAAAAAAGAAAATTTGAGAAAATTAATTTGTTTGTCTTCGTTTTGGTTAATTTACAGTAAACCTTGTTTCGATTTAGGAATAATAAGAGTTATATGAAAAAATGGGTATTTATATGAATCTTGAAAAGAAGAGTTAACTATTTAAAATGTCATCCTGTTCCCTGGTGTTTTCCAGAAACTTATAAAAATAATTCAAATTTAGAATCAGATTCAAATGGTCAGATATGTCAATTGAGGTCATTGTTCCCAGATGACTATAACAACTCTACCTTAGTTTAGCTCTACTAATATTATCAATTTCCTAGTAAAATTCCCATCTGCATCAACTGATAAGGTTGAAATATTAATTGAAGACCAATATTTGCATCAACAAGGGAGAGATATATGATTTGCACTCTGAGTTTCAGCAGTAGAGTGAGGCCACAAAAAAGTTGAGAGGCAACAACCAGGTAACATGTAATCAACTTAAAGCATGTCAATTTGAGAAACACAAACTAGTCAGTAAGAGAGAGACCCCTTGAGTCCTATACTTGATTTTCCCCCTTTTGTGGAGGGCATTGTGATGAGAGAAATACCCAACTTTGTTTACTCTTACAATGATGCTAATGCCACATATACATGCTTCCTTTGATAATCTCAAAAATAAGTTATATGAGCAAAACAAAAATTATGGTTCAGAGTTCATATCAAATACAATTTGAGAAGAAACATAGACAGATTATATGTACAACAGTTGGAAGTGCAATCCATATTGGTTATCAATCATCAAAACAAGAGATAACACCAAATTACCCCTTAGTGACTTTGCAGACACATAATACGGTGACTTGGAAAGTTTTCCTTCCTCAGCTTCAAACTTTATTACTGAGACTAAACCATGCTCATCACCGACATAACTGGACATTGTAATGCAGTAGTAATGTCATAAACCAGGGGCCCTTTTAACACAATTATTTCCAGCTACTTATAGCAGCCTAAAGAAGAAAACGACTTAATTTTATTATTTCTACAACGTACATAAAATGTGAGCCACTGATAACAGTAAAAGCAGTAATATTGGACTCCCATTGTAAAGAAGAAACAAGGTTCCTGCTCTCAAGACTCCAAACCTGCCACGAGTGAAGGAAACTAATTAGATCAGCTCATAAATAAATTGAGGTCATCATCATTCAGAATATTAATTAGCATTGGTTAAGGAGTGATGTAGCTTGCAATGGATAAGGACCAGCTGTTGTTTTTGTACCAAACTTGGAAAACATTGTAAACCACAAAGTTTATAATGACGAAGAAAATCCTAGTCAATCACCTCATTGATATCAAGCATAAAGAAATATGCTAAATTCTTTGTTCCATAAAAATTCGCCATGCATATGAATTCTTTCAACAGTTCATCATTGATAAATAATAAAGCTAGAAATCTGCAAAGCTTGGACGTATCAAAGATACACCAATGCGTAAAGAGCTTAAGAAAAACTCAACAACATATAGAACCTTTATGAGAAGGTTGTAAAAACATGAACAGAAACTGAATGCCAGCAAAGAAACTTAACCTGGATATCATTGTCATTTGAGACGCTGACTAAAAACCCCTGATTTTGTAGAAACTGCAGGTTCCAAGGAAAATCCAAGCATCAATCAACTGGTAATACAGGAGCAATTATCAAAATCAATTAGATAACATTGAGAAAATAAACACCATACAATATCCAAAATTATTTTTTAGTAGCGAAGCGGTTCTCGTATAACTAAATTAAGTCGAGTGGTTCAACCGAAGAATCAAGGTCACTCAGAGTGGGTAAAGAATCTCTATTTAAGCTTATAAGAACTAATAGATGGACCTTAGCTTCAATAGAACAGAGAAACCAGGATACGAGACCGAACTATTCCTGTGGGATTTTGAGAATTCTCTATTTCCCATGCACTGAGAAGCAATAAAATGCAGACCTAGAGGAATAAGAAGAGTGAACAGAGGCTGCAATATGTTTACTCTTTTTAAGGAATGGAAGATTACCTAATTGATTGCTGACCTTTAAACCATTATCCGAATTCGAAAGGGAATAAATAATGAGAAAGGAAAGACTAAATGCCTGTTCTTGGGCATACGGAAACAAATAATGAATCCCATGGATAATATGATTTTTTTAATATCCCCATACTTCTAAAAGGAATTATGTAAGTAACCATGAAATTTTTTCTTGAATAAACTCATTGGCAGGCTTTAGCCAAGGAGACCTTCTTGAATGGGATTTAAACCCTAGGCCAATGAAATCAGCCACCTTCCTATCAGATGGAGCAAAGGGGTAGAAGGCACCATCAAAACCTTGCATTTACCAGATCTTGTCAAGTTTTGGATTAAGAAAGAAACCACATGAACTTTAACCGAATACCAAATTGAGAAGTACAGACACCTATGACCTACCTCCAAGTGTTTGAATGGCAATTGCTTGGGAGATACCAGAAGTCCTTCTATATTATCACCTCCAATAACCTTAAATCTTCCATCCCTATCATCAAGGATAAGCAAAATAAATGCCCAATGTTGCACCAAGACCTCAAATTGTTATTTGGGAATGGGATATTTGAGTGAAATAACACATAATATACGTCTTGCATCCAATCATAATCATTAAATGCACTCTACTACTGTACAATACTCTTCTGTCCGGACGTGACAGGTTTACCAAATCCATCTACTAACAAGAAACAGCCAAAAAAAACTTACAACGTCCCGATACCCAAAAGTCGCTGAACAGGGTCAAAAGCTAGAACCGAAGCCGTGGACGGAATTCCATAGTGGACAGCAATTGTGGGATCCAAGTCACTTGACTTCAAACTTTCATTTTGCAAGTTATGCTGAACAACCGGAAACCAAAAAAATCAAAATGGGAACTGAATCAATCACAATCATCAGCTAAAAACAAGAAGCAAAATAGGAAATTAAGCCTTCCAATCAATGTATGAGCCAAATCACAACTCACTTCAAACTCCAGCCCTAGCTGATTACGAAAAAGTAAAGAAGGCCTTAAAATCAAGAGCTAAAATAACGAAAATTGCTGGGAAGAAAATAGAGTTTATACATGAGAATGGTTCACAGCCTTCTGTAATAGACGCTTCGCAAACATGGCGATTGAGTTTGAGAGTTTGGAAATTCTATGGATAGTTTCAGAGTTTACTTGGTAGAAGGAAAAGCGTGATGATCATTCCAATGCGTGCTTGCTTGATTCTTCGTCGACGTTTTTGATTTTTTTGATTTTTGAAAGAAACAGAGTCAATGGAATATATATATATATATCTAATTGAGAGTATAGAATAGAATTTTGGGATGTTTTCGGCTGCTGGCAGCGATCGTCTGTGTTCAAGTTCACATTGAGTTCGTTGGTGCTACGTGGGAGCTTATATAATAATCACTGTTAAAAGGTATAAAATTAATTTGATTTCATTTTTTGCATAAAAAGTATTGAATTATAAACAAATTCATCAAACTTATCATTTTTTTTCAAATAAATTGGTAAATTTTATTTCTTAAATTAATACTAAACATCAATATTAACTTTCGAAGTACTATTTGACCTCGTTTACTACCAACAGTAATTTGTAACTTCGTTTTCGTTGCATTCGAACTTGAAACGAAAAATATGTGACTAAACTCATAAAACAAACGACCTATTTTCAAGTTTGATTTCATGCCCGATATGACATTGTTTGTTGATGACTCAAATTGAGTAAAGGAAAGAACTCATCAAATTTAGCTTGTAGTGCTGATTTAATTGTATTTGGATTTAAATCGAGAGAGATATGATTATATTCTATAGTTAGCGACCAATGATAAAGCTTTTGAGAAACATTCAAGACCAAAATAGGGAAAAAAAATATTAGGGACCAAAATGGAATTTGGGATAAATATTAGAGACCAAAATAAGTTTTTGACCTATTTTTTAAATTAAAAATGTTATTTAAGTATGCATAAAAAAGTTACTAGTACTTATTATGTATCATAGGACAATAAAAGATTATAACTATATCAATATTTCACGATTCAGTTGACACAGTGATTTAGAGACCACAAAGGTTGTTTATTAATGTAAATTAGTACTTCATAAGAGCCAAACTCTCAAATTTTGTTAGATTAATCTTTTAAATAAGTACAATTAAAAGTTAAAAATTTGGTAAAAAAGGATGTAATATGTCTTTCTTAGGTAGAAATAAAGGATGAATAATTCAATGCTCTGTTAATTTGTCCCGATCAATAATATATTTAGATTGTACCATTACAACAAATCAACAATGTTTATGGTACTTCCATAAAAAAAAAAAAAAAA